>JAUKWE010059585.1:0-11887 GCA_032356425.1 Cumathamnion decipiens | reverse complement strand
GACCTGGACGCCGGGGGGATGCCGGGCCAGCGGGGGGCCGTCCGCGCGAGGCACGTCCCGCCGGAGGCAGCGCCGGGCCGGGCGTGCATGGGGAGGATGGTGTGCCCGGCAAGGGCCCCGGGGCGCGGGCGCCGCAGCGTGGCCGCAAGAAGTGATTGCGCACGCCGGCACCGCGACGCGCCGGCGTGGCCGGTGAACCGCCGGGCCATCCGTCGGACACGCGGGGTGACCCAGGGGGTGACCCGGGGTGATCGAGCTGTGCTAGCGTGTCGTCGATGGAGCTTCGGGCGCTCGCTGTCCTCGATTCGCTGCAGCCGCAGCTGACCGGCTTCCTGCAGACCGTGTGCTCCGGGTTCATGCCGCTCGAGGAAGAAGCCGCGCTGTTCATCGAGATCGCGCCCGGGATCGCGATCAACCAGCTGACCGACGTGGCGCTCAAGGCGACGACATGCCGGCCCGGCATGCAGATCGTCGAGCGCGCCTACGGCATGCTCGAGCTCCACAACCACGACAAGGGTCAGGTCGAGGCCGCGGTCGACGCGATCCTGGCGCGCATGGGCGTGGGGCGGGACGATCGGATCAAGCCCCGGATCGTCTCGTCGCAGATCATCACCGGGGTCGACGGCAAGCAGAGCCAGCTGATCAACCGGATGCGCCACGGCGACATGATCATGTCCGGCCAGACGCTCTACATCCTCGAGGTCTTCCCGGCGGCGTACGCCGCGCTCGCCGCGAACGAGGCCGAGAAGGCGGCGAACATTCACCTGATGGAGGTCATCACGTTCGGTGCGTTCGGCCGGCTGTGGCTCGGCGGCAGCGAGGCCGAGATCAAGGCCGCCGTCGAGGCCGCCGAAGGCGCGCTGGCAAAAGTGGCCGGCCGGGATGGCAAGGGCTAGCCACCCGGCCGCTGGCAGGGTTCGGCAACGCGCCGCGCCGCGCGAGTCGGTAAGGGTAGGAGCGATGGCGATCCCTCGTGCCGTATCTGGAAGGTAGCACTCGCCTCCCCGATCGAAACTCACCGATCGAGGAGGGGCCGTACGAGGATCGGCGCGCTACAGTGCAGTCATGATGACGACGCTCCCAGCGGCGCTGCGCGCCCCGTTTTCGGCCGGCGGTGCAAGCGTGATCGATGCGCAGCTGGCCAATCGCCTGCTCGGGATCGCGCTCGACGCCGGCGGTGACTACGCGGACATCTACTTCGAGTTCCGCGTCTCGGCGGACTACTCGCTGGAAGAAGAGCAGATCCGGACGCTGGGTCGCGGCATCACGCTCGGCCTGGGCGTTCGCGTGACGAAGGGGGATGCGACGGGCTACGCGTACTGCGAGGACCTCGCGTGGGAGAAGATGGCGCACGCCGCGCGCACCGCGGGCCAGATCGCGGTGGGCGGTGGCCACGCGCCGGTCCAGATCGCGCAGATCGCGCAGATCGCGTTGCCGAGCTTCTACACCGTGCCGACGCCGTCGCTCGTCGTCTCGGCGCAGGACAAGCTGACGCTGCTCCGCGCGGCCGACAAGGCGGCGCGCGCGTACGATCCGCGGATCACCAAGGTCGAGGCGTCGTTCGCCGAGAGCATCAAGGAGGTGCTGCTGTTCACGAGCGACGGCCGGATGGCGTCGGACGTCCAGCCGCTGATGCGGTTCGGCGTGCGCGCGGTCGCCGAGGATCACGGCAAGCGGCAGTCGGGTTCGGGCGGCGGCGGCGGGCGGTATGGCATGGACTACTTCACCGAGGCGGCGCGCGACGCCACGGCGCACGGCCGCGAGGCGGCGCGCGTCGCGATCGCGATGCTCGATGCGCGCGACGCGCCGGCGGGCGAGATGCCGGTCGTGCTCGGCCCCGGCGACTCGGGCATCCTGCTGCACGAGGCGGTCGGCCACGGGCTCGAGGCCGACTTCAACCGCAAGCAGACGTCGAACTACACCGGACAGCTGGGCAAGCTGGTCGCCTCGGAGCTCTGCACCGTGGTCGACGACGGCACGATCGTCCACTCGCGCGGCGCGATCAACGTCGACGACGAAGGCTACGCCGGGCAGAGCAACGTCCTGATCGAGAACGGCATCCTCGTCGGGTACATGCACGATCGGCTGAGCGCGAAGCACTTCGGCCTCGAGCCGACCGGCAACGGCCGCCGCGAATCGTTCCGATCGATGCCGCTGCCGCGGATGACCAACACGTCGCTGCTCGGCGGCAAGGACAACCCCGATGACATCATCAAGAGCGTCAAGCGCGGGATCTACGCCAAGCGGTTCTCCGGCGGCCAGGTCAACATCACCAACGGCGACTTCGTGTTCTCGCTGTCGGAGAGCTACCTCATCGAGGACGGCAAGCTGACGGCGCCGCTCAAGGGCGTGAACCTGATCGGCAACGGGCCGGACGTGCTCCGCCGCGTCGACATGCTCGGCGCCGACTTCGCGCTCTCGGATGGCATCTGGACCTGCGGCAAGGATGGCCAGAGCGTCCCGGTCAACGTTGGTACCCCGACGGTCCGCATCGCATCGATCACGGTCGGAGGAACCCAGGCATGAGCGCAGCCCAGGTAACGGAACGTACGGTCAAGGAGCTATGTGACGTCGCCCAGCTCGCGGTCGAGCTGGCCAAGCAGGCGGGCGCGGACCACGCCGAGGTGATCGTCCGCGACGGCAGCGAGCTGACCGCGAAGATCCGGCTCGGTGAGCCGGAGCTCGTGCAGGAGGCCGGCAGCCGGGCGCTCGGGTTGCGCGTGGTCCGCGATGGCCGCCGCGCGGTGACCTATACCAGCGATCTGCGGCGCGAGGCGCTCGCGGCGCTGTGTGCGGAGAGCGTGACGCTCGCCGGCTTCGCCGAGGTCGACGAGCTCGCGCTGCCACCGGATCCGGCGCTGCTCGCGACGGCCGTGCCCGAGCTCGATCTCTACGATCCCAGGGTCGCCGAGGTCGACGCGGCGTGGGCGCTGCGCCAGGCGATCGCGGGCGAGGCCGCGGCGCGCAAGCACGATGCCCGGGTGACCAACTCCGAGGGCGCGACGTGGTCGCGCGTGCTGGGCGCGTCGGCCTTTGCGACCAGCGGCGGCTTCGTCGGTGGGTATCGCGGGAGCTATGCGTCGCTGGTTGTCGAGCCGCTGTGTGACGACACCACCGATCCGACGAGCCCGAAGAAGCGCAACGGCTACTGGTGGACCGCGTCGCGGTTCCTGAGCGAGCTCGAGAACGCCGAGGCGATCGGCATCGAGGCCGCGCGCCGGACCGTGGCGACGATCGGCTCCCGCAAGGTCGAGACCCAGGAGTGCGCGATCGTGTTCGATCCGGAGGTCGCGCGCTCGATCGTCGGCACGATCTTCTCGGTCGCGAACGGCTCGGCGTTCTGGCACAAGTCGAGCTACCTGGTCGGCAAGGAAGGCGAGCTGGTGGCGTCCCCGCTGGTCACGATCGTCGATGATCCGTTGCTCCTGCGGGCGCCGGGGTCGCGGCCGTTCGATGGCGACGGCCTGCCGACCCGCAAGAACCCGGTGATCGAGCGCGGTGTGCTCTGTCCGGTGCTGTGCGATGTCTACAGCGCCCGCAAGCTGGGCCGCGCGTCGACCGGCTCGGCGGGTCGTGGGGTCGGTGGCAACCCCGGGCCGACGACATCGAACTTGATCATGCAAGCCGGCACGACGACGCGACAGCAGCTGCTGCGCGATACGCCGAAGGGGCTCTACGTCACGAACCTGATGGGATTTGGCTTCAATGCGGTCACCGGTGACTTTTCGCGCGGGGCGCAGGGGTTCTGGATCGAGAACGGCGAGCTGACGTTCCCTGTGAGCGAGGTCACGATCGCTGCGAACTTCGACGAAATCCTCAAGAGAATTGACGCGGTGGCTGATGACCTCGCGCTCCGCAGCGCGACCGCAGCCCCCACGTTTCGCGTATCCCACATGACACTCGCTGGTACGTCGCGCAACTGAACCTACCTACTTGGATTCCTTGGTGACCTTGGGGCGTTGTGGGTTGACTCCCATGTCCCCAGGTGAAACGCTTTGTTCGTGTCGGCAGTAGCCACTGCAGGAGGGCTGCCCACCCATCTGGGGAAGTACGAGATCCTCACGCCTCTCGCCTCTGGTGGGATGGCGAGGATCTACATCGGGCGATCCACTGGCATTGGAAGTTTCGAGCGCCACGTGGTGCTCAAGATGATCCTGCCCGAGAAGGCGAATGACCACACCGCCGTGCAGATGTTCCTCGATGAGGCTCGACTCGCCGCGTCGTTGAACCATCAGAACGTCGCGCAGGTCTTCGAGGTCGGGGAAGACGGGGGCCTGCACTTCCTCGCGATGGAGTACGTTCATGGCCAGGATCTCCGGGCGCTGCTCGCGAAGGCGGGCAGCGAGGGCACGCGGGTCCCGCTCGAGCTCGCGCTGACGGTCGTGGCGGGGGCCGCTGCCGGCCTGAACCACGCGCATGAGCGCCGCAACAGTGATGGTACGCCGATGGGCATCGTCCATCGCGACGTCTCGCCGTCGAACATCATGATCGGCTACGACGGGTCGGTGAAGCTGCTCGACTTCGGCATCGCAAAGGCGACCTCGCGCTCGGTCGAGACCCAGGCAGGCATCATCAAGGGCAAGTTCGCGTACATGGCGCCCGAGCAGTGTCGCGGCCGTGATGTCGATCGGCGCAGCGACGTGTTCTCGCTCGGCATCATCCTCTACGAGGTCACGACGCAGCATCGCTGCTTCCGCGCCGACAGTGACTTCGACACGATGCATCGCATCGTCACCGGCGACATCGTCCGGCCGACGCGGCTGGTCCAGGGGTACCCGCAGGCGCTCGAAGCGATCGTCATGAAGGCGCTCGCGACCGATATCCAGCAACGCTACCAGAGCGCCGGGTACCTGCTCGAGGCGATCGAGAGCTTCGCGGTCGCGGCCCGGATGTCGCTGTCGACGATGTCGCTGGGGCGCTTCATGCGCGACATGTTCGGCGACGTGCAGGAGCCGTGGCTGGTCCCGGGGCGGATCAGCCAGCCGCCCCCGCCGAAAGAACACACGATCTCGAACACCGCCGCGGGCGGCCGGCCGCCGGCGCGCCCGTCGTCGCCGCCGCCGCTGCCCCACGAAGAGGCGCCGCTCCACTTGCCGCCGGGGGGCTCGCTGGACGATCTGCCGCAATCGCCCCGCGAGGTCGAAGGTGCATCCCGGAGCAACGCCGCCGCGGCCGGCTGGCAGGTGCAGGGCTATCCCTTGATGCCGCCGGGGTATGCGGCGGCGGCGCTCGCGCCGGACGGGCGTCCGTCGTCGTCGAACCTTCTGCCGATGGCGCCGCAGCGCCAGAGCTCGGCCGCGCTGCCGATGGGCCTGCCCGGTGGTGCGCCGCAGGCTCCGCCGCCGCCATTCCCGGCCCAGGGCGGATCCAGCTCTGGACCGGCGCACCCCGCGCACCCGCTGGGCTCCCAGCTGATCGCGAGGACGCGGCAGGGCTACACGGGCGCGCCTGGGATCCAGCAGAGCGAGAGCGGGTATCCGCGCTACGAGCCATCGCCCGAGGCCGAGCAGGACGTCGACCTCCAGCCGAACAATCGCCTGCTGTACGTCGGGGTTGGCATCGTGCTCGTCGGCATCATCATCCTCATCGCGATCTCGATCGGGGGCGGCGGATCCGGGGACCGGCCACCGCCACCGTCACCGCCCTCGATCACCGCACCCGTAGCGACGCCCGGCAGCGATCAGGGCAAGCCCGCGCCGGAGAACCCCGGGGTCTTGCGGCCCGAAGCGGTTCCCCCCGAAGCCTTCCTGCCGGACGCGACGCCCCAGGCCGCCGTTCCGGATGCCGGTGCGTCCGTCAGCGATGAATCGATCCGGATCCACGTCACGTCGGTGCCGCCGGGCGCCGACGTCTTGCTCTCCGGCAAGGTGATCGGGACGACGCCGCTCGACACCAAGATCCAGCGCAGCACCGGCCTGGCGACCCTGACCGTGCACCGCGCCAGGTTCGTGGATCAGTCGGCGACCGTCGATCTCAGCGGCGACTACCAGCGCGAGCTGACGCTGGTGCCGGTGCCGGTCCCCGACGAGGCGCCCCCGAAGCCGCCGATCCAGAACCGGGACCATGATGCCAGGCCCGCGGGTGGGCATGACCGCCCTCCGATCCGCGATGTGCCCCCCCGTGACGGCAAGCCGCACACGGCCTCGCCCCCGACGCCGGTGACGCCGCCGGCGAAGAAATGTCAGGCACCTGACAAGTTCAATCCGTTCGACACGAGCTGCGGTGGGGAAGCCTGCCCGCCGTGCAAGTAGTGCCCTCCTCGCAGAAGATCTGACCGGCTCGCGGCTTCCCGTTCTCCACTCCCGTGCCGCAGAGGATCTGCGTGGAGGCGCAGCGTCCAGGAGACCGCGGACACGCGCGCTCGCGATCGCGGTCTGGGTCCGACGCTCGTCCGTCGACCACCGTATTGCGACCCACGGTCCGTGCCATCTCCACGACCGACCGGCGCATGACCACCCGGCCGTGCAATTTATCTCGCGTCATGACCCAGCCGCGTCGCTGCGCTGCGCGTTGCGTGGCTTGTGGCCCGATCGGAAGCCGGCTTTGCGCCAGCGCATGTTCGTTCAAGGAGGTGGCCGGGCTGCCGGCCGCGGAGTCTCATCCGTATACCGCCGTATCACGATGACCAGTGGCGCCGATCGATGCCGCAACAGCGGGCCATGCGGCGCGTCTCTCGGATGTTGCATCCCTCCCAGCGTCAGCATGGTCATCACCGGAGCCCATCGACGGTCGCAAGATGTCCGACGATCGTGCCGTAGTCGACCGGCGTTCGTGTCCGCGTCGATCGCGAGCGACTCGAAACGATCAAGCGCAATTCCATGATCTATTGATCATGCTGGCGTGATGAAGTCAAGCAGGTTGGTACTGCCTCGGTAGGCTCTTGGTACAACCGCGCTGAATGCCGATCACAACACGGCCAGCCGGCGATCCGAGCCCCGCGCGCCATGGCGCACTCCTGGCGCGTGCACGGTCCGAGATGCCGCGAAAGATCGAGGCCGGTGTGGGATGCGCGCGTCGCGCGGATCGCGCGTAGGCAGATGGCCGCGTGAAGGAGCCGTTGCACCCACCGGGCTGGTCTCCGGTGGCGTATCCTTGCCGGCGGCCCTCGGCGGCTCGCCGAGGGAGCAAGGACGTCATGGCGACCGGGGCACCGAGACCGAAACTCATCTCGTTAGCCGAACTGGATGACGTGCTCGAGCAAGCCCGCGTCGAAGGATGGCGAGAGCTGGCTGTCTTGGGCCCCCAGGGAGCGCGGTTGCGGCCCGACCGAGTGCCCGAAGCACACACGTACTATCTGCGTGAGCCGCTTGGTACACGGATCTCCAAGCTGGCCACGCTCACCGGGCTGACCTCCCTCCGCTTGAGCTACAACCAGATCGGGGCCGAGGGGGGGCGCGCGCTGGCCACGCTCACCGGGCTGACCTCCCTCGATCTGAGCAGAAACCAGATCGGGGACGAGGGGGCACGCGCGCTGGCCTCGCTCAGCCAGTTGACATCCCTCGACCTGAACGCTAACCGGATCGGGGCCGAGGGGGCGCGCGCGCTGGCCACGCTCACCCAGTTGACCTCCCTTGCCCTGAGCGTCAACCAGATCGGGGCCGAGGGGGCGCGCGCGCTGGCTACGCTCACCCAGTTGACCTCCCTCGCACTGAGCGGCAACCAGATCGGGGCCGAGGGGACTTGCGCACTGGCCACGCTCACCCAGTTGACCTCCCTCGACCTGCGCGTCAACCAGATCGGGGACGAGGGGGCGCGCGCGCTGGCCACGCTCATCGGGCTGACCTCCCTCGATCTGAGCGTCAACCAGGTCGGGGCCGCGGGGGCGTGCGCGCTGGCCACGCTCACCCAGTTGACCTCCCTCGATCTGAGCGTCAACCAGATCGGGGCCGAGGGGGCACGCGCACTGGCGACGCTCACCCAGCTGACCTCCCTCGACGTGAGCAGCAACCAAATCGGGGACGAAGGCGCACGTGCGCTGGCGACGCTAACCCAGCTGATCTCCCTCGACCTGCGCGGCAACCAGATCGGGGAAGAGGGGGCGCGCGCGCTCGCGGCGCTCGCCCAGCTGACTTCCCTCGACCTGCGCGGCAACCAGATCGGGGCCGACGGGGCGCGTGCGCTGGCGACGCTCACCCAGCTGACCTCCCTCGACCTGCGCGGCAACCAGATCGGGGACGACGGGGCGCGTGCGCTGGCGACGCTCACCCAGCTGACCTCCCTTGCCCTCCGCGACAACCAGATCGGAGACGAGGGGGCGGACGCGCTGGCGACGCTCACCCAGCTGACCTCCCTCGACCTAAGCGGCAACCAGATGGGGGACGAGGGGGGGCGCGCGCTGGCGACTCTCACCCAGCTGACCTCTCTCGTCCTGAGCGCCAACCAGATCGAGGACGAGGGGGCGTGCGCGCTGGCCACGCTCACCCAGCTGACCTCCCTCGACCTGAGTGCCAACCAGATCGGGGACGAGGGGGCGTGCGCGCTGGCCACGCTTACCCAGTTGACCTCCCTCGACCTGAGCGCCAACCAGATCAGGGACGCGGGGGCGCGCGCGCTGGCTACGCTCACCCAGCTGACCTCCCTCGACCTGAGCGCCAACCAGATCGGAGCCGCGGGGGCGCGTGCGCTGGCGACGCTCACCCAGCTGACCTCCCTCGTTCTGAGCGCCAACCAGATCGGGGACGCGGGGGCGTGCGCGCTGGCGACGCTCACCCAGCTAACCTCCCTCGACCTGGGCGGCAACCAGATTGGTGCCGAGGGGGGGCGCGCGCTGGCCACGCTCACCCAGTTGACCTCCTTCGGCCTGAGCTACAACCAGATCGGTGCCGAGGGGGCGCGCGCGCTGGCCACGCTCACCGGGCTGACCTCCCTCGACCTGAGCGGCAACCAGATCGGTGCCGAGGGGGCGCGCGCGCTGCTCGACGACTGGTGTGATACCTCCCGCCCCACGACGTTGAGAAGGCTCGACCTCCAGAACAACGGGGACATGACGTCGCTGTTGCCGCCGGAGATCCTGGAGTCTGCCGACGCGCAGTCTATCCTCGCGGCCTACCGGGCGCATCGCAAGGCGAAGCGCCTCGGCGTATTGCGGCCGCTCAACGAGGCCAAGCTGGTGGTGGTCGGCAACGAGGCGGTCGGGAAGACGTCACTCATCCGGTATCTCGTGCAAGGCCAGCCGCGCGACTCGAACGAACAGAAGACGCCGGGAGCGGCAATCCATGAGAAGATCGAGGTCAGCACGTGGTCGGTGCACCAGTCGCCCGTGCACCTGCATGTGTGGGACTTCGGTGGGCAGGAGATCATGCGGGGGACGCACCGGTTCTTCTTGACCGAGCGCAGCCTGTACCTGCTTGTGCTGGAAGACCGCCGAGAGGACGATCGGTCGATCTATGAGTGGCTCGAGATCATCGCACAGCGCGGCGGCGACTCGCCGGTGATTGTGGTCGTCAACAAGACCGACAGCGACCCGCGGTGCCAGCTCGACGAAGCCGCGCTACGGCGGACCTATCCTGCGATCGTGGGGTTTGCGCGAACGAGCTGCAATGCCGGCACGGCGGCGGCCACGTCCATCGCCAACCTGCGCGCGCAGATCGCGGCGACGCTCAGCGAGTCCACCCGACTCCAGCACGTGCGCGATTCGATCCCGCAGTCCTGGCTGCGGGTCAAGGAGGCCATTGCCAAGCTGGCGCGAGCGCAGTCGGTGTTGCCGGTCCGCGAGCTCGAGCGGTTGTGCGAGGGTGACGCTGCGACTGCTGCCGCCGACCGCATCACGGACCCCGACGAACAACGAGCGCTGCTCGCGCTGCTGCGCGACCTCGGCGTGGTGGTCGCGCATGGCCTGCACCACCATGCGCCGGCCGTCTGGCGAGAGATCACGATCCTCGATCCCAACTGGCTGACCGGGGCGATCTACGCGCTGATCAACAGCCCGATGGTGCGCGACCAGAAGGGCGAGCTGGGCCACGACCAGCTCGGACAGTTGCTGGACCCTGCGCGGTACCCGATGCAACGGCACGAGCTCATCCTCCACATGATGCAAGAGCCGGCGCTGGGCCTGTGCTTGCGGATCGCCCATCGCAGCCCTCCGCGCTATCTCCTGCCGGATGCACTGCCGCGCGACGAGCCGGACACCGGCGTGTGGCCAGCCGAGGCGCTCCGGTTCCGCTTCCAGTACAGCCTCCTGCCCACCGGGTTCATCTCCCGGTTCATCGTCGAGGCGCACCGCAGCCTGACCGACAAGCCGACCTGGTGGCGTACTGGCGTCGTGCTCGGCGCCGAGGGCTGCCGCATCCTCGTGCGCGGCGACGCCGCTCGCAATCGCGTCGACATCCAGGTGGACGGCAAGACGGGCCAGCGCGCCGCGCTGGGCATCGTGCGCAACTACTTCGACGCGGTCCATCGCTACTACGCCAAGCTGCCGTTCGACGCCAAGGTCCCGCTCCACGACCAACCGGAGGTGGACGTCGGCTACGATCACCTGGTCCAGCTCGATCGCGAGGAGGGGCTTGATTACACCTGGCGTCCTGAAAAGGCAGCCCGCAAGTACTCGGTGCGCGAGCTGCTCGAAGGTGTGCGCGACGATGGAGCTCGGCGGCGCCGCGGTCACGGCGGCGGAAGCGACGACCCGGAGTTCGACGACCGCGGTGACGTCGCGACGGCTCCGAGACCCGTCCGGCCAAGCAGTAGCCCGTACCGGGGCAAGGTCGACTTCGGCATTCTCACGATTCGCGAGGACGAAAACAATGCGGTGTTGCGTCGGTTTGACGAGGTCGCGATGGAGGAGCGACGCCGCCGGTACAGAATCCGCAGGTTGGCGCTACCCGGCGGCGGTGCGTACACGCTCGCGGTGCTCCGCTGCCTGGAACAAGGCAACACCGACGCGCAGGCCGCTGCTCATGCGCTGCTCGAAGATCTGGCGCCCAGGTTCGTGTTTGTGATCGGGATCGCCGGAGGCGTTCCCTCGGATGAGTTCTCCCTGGGGGATGTGGTGGTGTCGAGCCGCATCGTGGATTTTTCCGTCGAGGCGGTGACCCGGGGCAGGAAGCGCGCGTATGCACAGGGCGGAGGACCGTTACACCCGGAGGCCGCGAAGCTCGCGGCCGACATCAGCGCCATGGACAGCGGCGGACAGCTGGGCAACTGGAATTTGTCGACTTCGATCAAGAAGAAGCGACCGCCGGTCAGCCTGGCCGGAAATCGCTTCTATGGTGAGGCCGACTGGAAGAAGTCTGCGCGCGAGAAGGTCAAGCGACACTTCGCCGGCAAGGCGCGACGACCGCGCGTGACGACCGGGGCCATCGCATCGAGTGATCGGCTGATCAAGGATGACGAGACGATTTCGGGTTGGTTGGAGAGCGCGCGCCAGGTTGTGGCGGTCGAGATGGAGTCGGCGGGCATCTACAAGGCCACGCAGGGGCGCGTGCCCTTCCTCGCGATCCGCGGCATCAGCGACGTGGTCGGCTTCAAGCGCGCGCCCGCCTGGACCGCGTACGCCTGCGAGACGGCCGCCGCGTTCGCGAAGGCGTTCTTGCTCACCCGGCCGATCGAGCCGATCGCGAAGCCATGACGATCTGACGAGGCGACCTCGACCCTGGCGAGTCACGTCAGGTGCGCCTGGACAAGCCGCGCGCCCACGTGGGGGCCGGCGCGATCATCGAGCTAGTACCTCGCTGCCGTGAATTGACCGGTTGGTGAACAGCTGACCCGTGGGGACGCCAACGCGCAGCGCAGCGACGCGGGCTGGGTCTCCGCCCGAGATAAATTGCACGGCCGGGTGGTGGGTCGGCGGTCGGTCGTGGAGATGGCACTGCCGATCATCGTGATACGGTGGTCAACGGACGAGGGCGGGGCCCAGCCCGCGACGCCAGCGCGCGTGTTCGCGTTCTCCCAG
>JAUKWE010059474.1:0-11926 GCA_032356425.1 Cumathamnion decipiens | reverse complement strand
TCGCCGGGAGACCCGAGATCGAGCGAGCGCTTCGGCCCGTTCGGCTGGAGATCGCTCACCTGAAGCGCTCCTCGGACACGCTGTGCTTCGACAGCGGCATCACCGCGAGTGGGACCATCGACGCCATTCTACGCGTGCGATCCGCAGTTCAGACGTGAGCTCCTCGCGTGAATTGCCGAATGCAGCATTGGACTGTGAATGGCGTCGAGGCTCATCTATCCAAATACAGCATCGACGGTTGATTGCATCGATGCTGTATTCCGGAGCGACCCTGCGTTGCGTTGCCCGGTGGGCGAACGCCGCGCTGGCGACGGTAACCTACGACTGGTTCGCGGGCCGCTTCGCGACGCGCGCGCGTTCTTCGCCCGGACTGCGGCGGAGCAGCGCGCCGTGATGTTCAGCGCCGACACGTTGTGTTGAAGGCGGCGGGCGGGGAAACCCTGACCGGCGAAGCATCCGTGACGAACCGACGCCAACGCTGTCACGGCGCCTCGGATGCCTGGGCTGATCGATGCTTCGTGTTCACGGGAACCTCGACGACTTCGTCGCGTGCTACCGGCCCGGCGATCTCTATGGCCGCAAGCCGACGTGGTCCGAGAAGAAGACCCCCGAAGGCCGCTGGCGCTCGTTCACCTTCGAGGAGATCGCCGCGCGCGACAAGTGCAGCCTCGACCTGTTCTGGCTGCGCGACGAGTCGCTGGAGGACTCGGCCAGCCTGCCCGATCCGCACATCCTCGCGCAGGAGATCGCCGATGATCTCCGCTCCGCGCTCGGCCAGATCGAAGACATCCCTGGGCGTCCTCGAGGAGCGCGTGCGACGCGTGGCGCGAGCGGCTCGCGAGGCACCGGGGGCGCCGCCGCCTCGCGAGGGGGCCGAAGCCGCGCGTAGCTCACAGTGTACGTAGATCTTCGTGTACCATGGCGGTCGTGCTCACTCGCGTAGAGATCAGCGGTTTCAAGTCCTTCCAGGATTTTGGCCTGGACCTGGAGCCGCTGTTGATGGTGCTCGGGGGCAACAGCGCCGGAAAGTCAAATCTCTTCGACGCACTCGCCGTGATCTCGCGCCTGTCCCAGATGGACGTCTCGAGAGCTCTTCAGGGTGGGCGTGGATCGATTCGAGACCAGTTCTCACATACCAGCGCTGGCGTCGCCGACGTGATGTCGTTTGCGATCGAGCTGCTGCTCTCCGATGCGCACGTGCCCGCCTCGCTCGCGCAGACGCGATTCAGGTACGAGGTGGCCGTGGCTCGCAGGGCGCTGCCTTCTGGTATTGAAGAGCTGAACATCATCCGCGAGACCCTCCGTCCACTCGCGAGCCGGGACGACAAATGGATCGCCAATCATCCAGAACTTGCCCAGTTCGCTCGATAC
The DNA here is from genome assembly GCA_032356425.1 of Cumathamnion decipiens. NCBI lineage: Eukaryota > Rhodophyta > Florideophyceae > Ceramiales > Delesseriaceae > Cumathamnion > Cumathamnion decipiens. The sequence goes on along the minus strand of JAUKWE010059474.1, from coordinate 10,555 downwards.
GACGCGAGCGAGATCCTGCTCGCGCTCGGCAACGATCTCCACCTCTCCGTGACGATCACGGAGGACGATGTCGATGTCACGCCGGAGCAGTTTCGCACGCTCCAGTCGCCACGCGCCGCCGTGACGCGCGACAGGGGCGGGGCCAGAGGCGAGCTTGGCGGCACCATGATTCGAAGTATTCCTCCCGTCGTCGACAAGACGATACTGGCCGAGATGGGCTCCACGCTTGGGCCACATATCTCGGCAGTCGCGAAAGAGCTCCGCAACTGGCGCTTTCTACACCTCGGGATGGCAGCGCTGAGAGAGCCAAGCGAACGCGCTGCCAGTACCCGGCTGGCAACGGATGGATCCAACTTGCCAACCGCCCTGGCGGGCCTTCCGAAGGAGATCGGCGCTCGCGTCCAGGCAGACCTGGTCGAGCTCGTGCCGGGGCTCAAGTCGATCCAGGTGACGACCACCAGCGAGGATCTCGGGGTAGAGGCCACGTTTTCTGATGGCCAGCGCTACCCACAACGGGTTCTCTCCGATGGAACACTGCGCCTGCTGGCCCTGCTGACAATCTTGCATTCAGCCGAACCAGGCGCCTTGGTTGCGTACGAAGAGCCCGAGAACGGACTGTTTCCCGGGCGCCTGCGGGAGTTGCTCCGACGGATACGTACGTTGGGTCAAAGGCACGACACGCTTGCTGTGCAGGTCCTCCTGAATGGCCACTCGCCGGCCATCATCGCCGGCCTGTATGACCTCCCGGGAGCTTTGGTCTTCGCGGATCTGGTGCGCAGGAAAGACGGCGTTCGGCGAACGCGCGTTCGTCGCATCGATACGCGAACACAGGGTCACGATCCCGCCACCATGGTTTCCCTGAAAGAAGTGGAGGCGTTGCTCGATGCGGCCAGGCCGGAGATCGTCGAGTGATTTACCTGTGTGCCGGGGTCTTCGCGGAAGGTGCCAGCGATTATGCCTTCCTGCTCCCACTGGTCACGCGCGTGCTCTACGAAGTGAGCACGGCCGTTCCGCAGTTGACCGAGGTGGCAGACGCTGTCGGGATCGATGCCCCGCGGCCTTTCCCCAGGTCGCGAGCGGAGCGCATCGCCAAGGCGATCCTTGAGTACAAAGGGCAGTGCTCGCTATTCGTGATTCATGCCGATGCAGATGGCGACCGCCACGCGGCCTTGCGAGATCGGATCGAGCCGGGTAGGCATGCGGCCGGCGTAGCGTCCCCCATCGTGGCTTGCACCCCAGTTCGCGAGATGGAGGCATGGCTGCTGTCCGACCGAGCAGCCTTCACCACGCTCATGGCAGGTGCTGAACCAGAATTGCCACGCGACCCCGAAGCAGAGCCGGATCCCAAGCGTACGTTGTCTCGAGTCTACGACGCCCTGAAGATCGGCGGTGCGGGAGGTAACTACTATCGATTCTTCGGGGAGAATGTTGCGCTGGAGAAGCTACGCTACCTCGCAGCGTTTCGGCTGTTCGAGGACGAGCTACGGGCCGCCGTGGAAGCGCTAGGCCGAGCTCATTAGGGCAACGACGCCTGGAAGTCGCGAACCCTACGATCTATGCTGTCACTGGCAGCATCGAGCGTGCAGACGTATCAAGGCTGCGTTTGCGGAGCCGAATCCTTCAGGCTTTGTTTAAGCATCGATCGCGGAATCGGATCGAAGCTTCACTAACCCCGATGCGTCGTTACAGCCGCGGGGGGGGGCCAGGCCCCTCAATGGCAGCATCGACCGTATAGACGTATCAACGCTGCGCCTGTGGGGCGATGCAGCTCCGACGTGAAATCGCAGTCGATGCTTGCTCCAACGGAGCATGGCGGAGCGACGTGACCAGCGCGGGTGAGATGGCCAGCGCGGGAGCGTCGCTGCAATCTTCCCCGGATCCCTGCACCCGGGTGCCATGCGAGTAACCCTGATCGAGATCCCGATAGATTCCGTTGCGAACGGCAAACATGCAGCGATTCGCGCTCCCAGCTGGCCGGCATTGCCGTTGCCATGGCTTTGCCGCCCGCCGCAGGTCCGGATGCAGAGGTTGTCTCACTCACTCAGTGCCACGGCTTTGATGCTGTTTTGCGACTCGCGAAACCGTCAATGCGCGGAACGGCTTGACGCTAGTAGGCTGGACACCTAATGTCACGTGTCGTGATGCTCGTGGGACGATGAGCGGTGCACTTGTCATGGCGGTAGGTTCCACGATGATTCTGTGTGGGGCGAGGTAGGTGAGGGCGACGTGAACGACGGGTCAAAAGGAACGATGGTTCCGTGGCGCCGGTGCCGATCACGACCGCGGTCGTGATCAGTTCGATGCCGTGGCTGAGGGCGCACATCACCGCTTGTCGCGCGAGCTATCGCTGGCGATCTGGGAACTGGTACGCAAGGAAGCCCTCGACCCGGCAGGTCGGCTTGATCTCGAGCGAGCCCGGCGGCGGTTCGGCGAGCTCGCCGAGCGCATCGCAGCACGCGGCGGGCGGATCCGCCCAGACGTCGGTAGACTCACGCGCGTCGGCATCGAGGCGGACGGTCGTCCCTCCGGTACAGCGATCGCCGACGAGCTGAAGGTTCGCGTGCCGGGCCGGGACACGCAGCTCACCGTGCGGACGCGCATCGTGGATCCGGGGACGTTCCGCGTGCCGGGCCGGGACACGCTGGTCGAGGTCGAGGCGCGGCGGTGGGCGGAGATGACCGAGGATCCGGCGCTGGCACGCGAGGATGCCGGAGCGGCGCGAACGCCAGCGCCAGGCCAGGCCACACCGCTGGACGCTTCGGTCGGCGCACGGATGAGCCAGCTGTTCGGGGTCGACCTCACGCGCGTGGCGGTGGTGCCCGCGAGCCCTGCGGCGACCGGCGCGACGAAGGCGCTCACCAAAGACGGCGAGGTGCACTTTCGTGCCGGCGCCTATCAGCCCGGTACGCCGGACGGTGACTGGTTGATCGCGCACGAGCTCGCGCACGTGGTGCAGCAACGCGGCGACCGCGGCGAGCGAGCCGGGACGCCGAAGCAGCTCGAACGCGAGGCCGATCGCGCGGCGACGCTGGCCGCGCGGGGCCGCGCGGCGCCGATCGCGCTACGCGCCCAGGCCTCCGCGGCCTATGCGTTCAACGAGGGCGAGGCGCACGACACCGACCTCGGCGATGAGCACGCCGATGCCGACCACGCCGCGTCCGATGCGGGCGGCGACGAGGTGTCCGCGGTCCTCCCCGCCGAGGCCTCGGGTGCGACAGCGGCCGGTGGCGGCGGCCCAGCCGCGCAGCCGCAGAAGCCGGCACCGAACCTCGGGACCGCCAAGCCCGAGATCGGCCTCGGTCAGCTGCGCAGCGTCCCGCCGGACAGGATCAGCCTCTTGTTCGGACAGTTGCACATCGCAGCCAACGCGGACGCCGCCAAGGCGCGCGCGGCGCAGCAGGCCAATCTGCCCAAGCAGATGAGTACCGGCGCTACCGCGGCACCTGCAGCTGGCAAGCCCAAGGACGGCACGTCGCCAGCCCCCGCCGATCCGACGACCGCACGCGACCCGAAGGCCGCCCACGATCCGAAAGTCGCCCACGATCCGAAAGTCGCCCACGATCCGAAGGCCGCCAAGGACGTGCCGGATCATCCGGTCAAGGTCGAGGTGCCGGGCATCGAGGCTGCCAAGCAGGCCAAGCAGGCCGAGGCCGCCGCGCAACACGAGGCGATCACGCAGGTCGTCGCTGCGGTCACGCGGTCGATCTCCGCATGGTTCAGCGCGTGGTCCGGGCATGGCGACACCAGCGCCCATGACGCCACGACCCCGAAGATGTCCGCGGACGAGACCCGCCAGATGGCCGGCGCGGTCGACAAGCTCCCGACCTCCGTCGCTGGCGTCTCGACCGCCACCGGCCCGGCCCCCGACCTCGCGATGCAGCGCGAGGCGAAGACGAGCGCCGACAAGGATCGTTCCGACCTCGAGCAGACAACCGCGGGGCTCGAGACCCTGGGCCGCGCCGACAGCCGCGCCCCGATGGGCGAGGACCACCTCGATCCAACCGCCGCGCCCGAGGAGCTGACCTCGACGCCGCCGCCCGCCGCCGGTGCGGGCCCCGAGGCAGCGCTGCCCACGATCGCGGGCGCTGCCGCCTCCGAAGAGGTCGGCATCGTCGCCCAGGAGCAGCACGGCGCCGAGATCGACGCCGCGCTCACCAAGGCCAGCGCCGACGTCACCGCCGAGCGCGCCAAGGAAGCGCAGGCCGAAAGCCAGGCCCGGACCGCGACCGACGCGCAGATCCATGACCTCAAGGCCAAGGCCGACGCCGATCAGGGCGCCGCACGCGCTGCCGCGCAGGCCGACGTCCAGCAGGCCCGCGGCCAGTGGCAGGCCGAGATCGACAAGCAGGGCGCCGCCGCTCGCAAGCAGGGCGACAAGAAGGTCGCCGAGGGCATGGCCCAGGTCGAGGCCGAACAGGCCAGGGTCAACGCCGAGGCCAAGCAGCACGTCGCCGAAGGCAAGCGCAAGGCCGACGACGAGAAGCAGAAGGGCGAGCAGGCGGCCGCCGACGCCAAGGCCCAGGGCAAGTCGAAGTCGTCCGGCTTCTGGGGCTGGGTGTCGTCGAAGGCCAAGGCGGCGTTCGACACCATCAAGCAGGCCGTGTCGTCCGCGATCGATGCCTGCCGCCGCGCCGTCAAGGCCGTCATCGCCGCCGCCAGGAAGCTGGCGATGGCCGTCATCGAGCTCGCCCGCAAGGTGATCGTCGCGGTGATCAAGGAGGTCGGCAAGGCGCTCCTCGCGATCAGCAACGTCCTGCTCGCCGCGTTCCCCGCGCTCAAGGCCAGGTTCCAGAACGCGATCAGGAAGACCGTCGACAAGGCCGTGGCCGCGGTCAACAAGCTCGCCGACGGCCTCAAGCAGGCGGTGCAGAAGGCGCTCGACCTGCTCGGCGCTGCGCTCGACAAGGCGCTCCAGTTGCTCGAGCAGGGCATCCACGCCATCATTGACGCCGCGAACGCGGTCGTGCAGGGCGCGATCAAGGCCGCGCAGGCCGTCGTCGACGCGCTCGGCACCTGGGCCAGGCTCATCAAGGACGTCGTGACCGGCCCGGGCGCCTGGATCGGCAAGCTCGGCGCCGCGATCGTCGATGGCATCAAGCACCACCTGTGGACGGCGTTCAAGACCGCCGTCGTCGAGTGGTTCAAGAGCAAGGTGTTCGAGCTCCTCGGCATCGGCGGCCTCCTCCTCGAGCTCCTCCTCGAGGGTGGCCTCACCCGGGAGCACATCATCCAGATGGCGCTCGACGCGCTGATGGTCGCGATCCCCGCCGCGCTGGTCGCGATCCTGATCGAGAAGCTCGTCGCGATGATCGTCCCCGCTGCCGGCGCGGTGATGGCGATCATCGAGGGCCTGCAGGCCGCCTGGGGCACGATCAGCCGGATCATCGCCGCGTTCGCCGCCTTCCTGGCGTTCCTGCTCGCGGTCAAGAGCGGCGGCGCCGGCCCGCTGTTCGCGACCGTGCTCGCCAGCGCCGCGATCGTCGTGCTCGACTTCGTGTCGACCTGGGTGCTACGCAAGCTGGCCAGCGCCGCGCGCAAGGTCGGCGCCAAGCTCAAGGGCCTGGCCGCGACGTTCAAGGCCAAGCGCAAGGCCAACGCGGACGCCAAGGCGCCGAAGCAGCATCACGACGAGCACGACGAGCATCATCAGGATTCCCAAGCAAACCAACACGGCCACGAGAAGCATGACCCGGAGCGCAAGAAGAACGAGAAAGACAAGACGAACCAGGAGACCCTCGCGAAAGCGGCGCGCGAGCTGCCACCAAAGATCCAAGCAGCACTCAAGAAGCGGCCTAACAAGCTAATCTTCCGGGCTCGACTCGCAGCATGGCGAATTCAGTACAGACTCACCTCGCTAGAGATGGTTCCCGCGGGAAACCAGTTCAAAGTCGAGGCGACCGTCAATCCGAAGACACAGCTCGCCGGTGGCTACGAATACGAAGATACCGAGTTGCTCGCGATGCTGAAGCGGGTCGGCGATCGGCTGCTGCGTGAGAACCCGGAGGCCCTCGCTCGAGCCGCGAAACGCGCAGACGATCTCGGAATCGATTCCACGAAGGCGAAGGCCCATCGCGCCTACGCCCCGGCAAGCGCGGAAGAGCGTCTTGCGATCGCCGCGCATCAGAAACACCAGCAGCCCGAGCGGGATCCGCGGGACCGCACCCTCGTGCATCACGGCGCGGTCGAGGATGGTACGCATGTCCGATCCGTGCACGAGAAGCCCGGCGGCACCGGCAAGCGCAAGCAAGGCGACGAGCTCGTGCGCAGCGTCAACGAGGACGAGAGCGCTAGCAACGCGAAGCGATACAAGGAGCTGGCCAAGAAACTCGAAGGCCGTGGCGTATCTCCGCAGCAACTCGGTGAAGCCATGCGCCTGATGTCACGCGGCGTCACCCTCCCATCGCGCCTCCAAGGCTCGGAGAAGGAGCTTGGCGAGCTCATGGGGCTGTTCTTTGGGACCGAGCCCTCGCGAGACCCCCGCAACGCGGTGCACTCGATGATGGCCATCGAGCAGCTGGAGCGCGGTGGCAAGAACACGACGATCTCGGGGACCTTCGACAAGCTCCCCGCCGAGATGAAGGGCCACGTCAAGGCAACGGGAGCGCTTGACGCCGACCTGGAGGACCATGAGCGCCCTGATACGAAGTCACGACCGCAGCAGGAGCGGGATGTCACCGAGCTCAAGAGCCGGCAGCTGACGCAGTTGCAGACTTGGTTCCAGATGCAGATCGCCGGTGGCCGCAAGCCACTTCCACATCGACCCAAGACCTGGAAGTCTTCGTCGAAGACATGGTACGAAGATTCATCAGGTCCTATAAGCGTTGAGGCGGATCCCCATGAGCGATAAGATCCACGTTGTATTCGAGCCGCTAGCTACGCTCCTCGAGGTGATCGACGTCGCCGACGAGAACGGATGGGCTGAAGTCGAGCATTTCAGGCGAGGTGAGAAGCAACTCGAGGAAATCATCTACGAGGTGCCCGGCGGCGAGACTGTCGTGCGCGGGATCGACGATCACTTCGTCATCGTCACGTTCGCTTCCATTACCGGCCCCGCCCGCGCTGACGTTGAGCAAAAGCTCAGAAGTGGCGGCCGGGCCCTCGATGAGGCTACCCTGTGGCAATGGACCAAGAGCGAGAATCCCGAGGAACGAGCCTTCGCGCTCAGGGCGTTCGCTGCCACATCGCAGAAGACAGCAGCTCCTCGTGTAGTCGCGCTCTATCAGGCCGTGCTCGAAGATGTTCACCCCGTGGTGCGCAAGGCGCTCATGGATTGCGTCGGCCGCGCGGCGTGGCCGGAACTCTGGCCTGTGGTAGACGAACTCAGCAAGTCCGGGGACGCTGACTCAGAAACACTGCACCGGGCCTACGAAATACATTTGCCGCGAACGCGGTAACCGCGGGATTGTGGTCCAGGGTGTCGTGTGCGAGATGCTGCGCTGGCTCAGTTCACGTGCGCGCGCTCCGCCTCCGGGTCGATGGGGCCGCCGTCGAGTCGCGCGCCCGCCAGCCGCGCGATCATCGAGAGCGCGAGCTCGGTGTGATCCTCCATCACGTCGAACAGCGCGACGCTCGGGCACTCGAGCGCGCGCAGCCCGGTGATCGCCTCGGCCGTGGCCTCGTACGGAACCTCGGCGAGGACCTCGAGCGCGCCGAGCGCGTCGTTCGGGCCGAGCACGTGCGCGGCCCGGCCCGGCCCGCAGCGCACCGCCCCATCGATGATGACGAGCGCGCTGGCCGCCGGATCGCCGGCCCGGCGGACGATCGCGCCGGCCGGCCAGTGCACCTCGCGCGTTGCCTGCGCCAGCGCCGCCAGCGCCTGGATCCAGCCGGTGGCGAACGTGATCTGGTGGCGCAGCAGGATCAGGCGATCGACCAGCCCGAGCACCTCGGGGCGGACCACATGGGGCAGCCTGGCGCGCGCCGGCACGCGATGCCCGGCCGCGAGCAACTGGCGCGCCAGCGATCGCCGGACGTTCGCCAGTAACCCGGAGTTGTCCTCGAGCACCTCGGCGAAGTCGGACGCGGCGAGCTGGAGCGTGCGGGTCGCGGTCATCGCGATCGCCGGGGTCGCGACGGCGCGGCCGGCGAGCACCTCGAGCGCGCCGTAGACCTGGCGCGGTCCCCACGTGGCGGCGCCCGCCGCGATGCGGCCTTCGATGATCAGGTGCAGGGCCGGGACGCGCCGGGCAGGTGCGACGACGGCGCCGGCCGGAAGCTCGAGCTCGACGACGTTCTCCGCGATCACCGCGAGCTCGGCGAGCTCGGCGTCGCCGAGGCCGGGGTATCGACGGAGGGTGAGCAGGCGCTGGACGGAGTCACGCATCGAGCCTCGCGATCGCCTGGGCGAAGGCATGGCTGACGAGCGGCGCGCCGGGCGCGAGCCGCGCGAGGTGCGGGCGCAGCGCGATCAGGCGGCGCTCCGCGACGTGGTGCGCCGCGATACAGCGCAGCGAGTCGCTCGGATCGGCGAGCAGCGCGGCGATCACGTCCTCGTAGGTCCGCGCCAGCGCGCCGGTGCGCGGCGCCGCGAAGATCACCGCGAGCAGGGGCAGCCGCATCGCCGCCGGCAGCAGGTTCTCGACGATCTCGCGGGCGGCGTTGCGCCGGTCGTCGTCGTCGCTGGTGATCGCGTCGTGGACGCTGCGCAGCTCGGCGCGGGGGTACACCACGCCGAGGGCGCGGAACACGCGCTCGATCGCGTTGCGGCGCTTCTCGCCGAGGAGCTCGCCGAGCAGGACGGCGCTCGGCTCGAGCACGTCGTCCGGATGCGCCGCGGCGAGCCCCTCCTCGAGCCCGGCGTAGCGGATCGCGTCGGCGGTCGCGCGGCGCGCGTACGCGAGCAGCGGCTCCGGATCGAGCGCGAGCGTGGGCTGGTCGGCCCGCATCCGGCCCAGGGCGCGGAGGATCTTGAACTCGGTCGTGCCGTCCGGCTCGCGGCCGAGGCGTGCGACGAGCGCGGCGGCCGCGGCGGGCGAGCCGAACCGACCGATCGTGCGCGGCAGGTGGCGCCGTACACCCAGCGGGGTGCGTGGATCGTCGAGCGCGGCGACCAGCCGGTCGACGTGGCCGGCGGCGGCAAACACCCGGTGCACGTCGCCACGCACGTGCGGATCCTCGAGTAGCAGCAGCAGGCGCTCGACGTCCGCGAGCTCGGGCGCGACGCACCAGACGCGCAGCACCTCGCGGACCACCGGGGCCTCCGAGCGCGCCACGAGCTCGTCGAGCACGCCGCGGAATGCCTCGCGGGGCGCGCGGCCGAGCGCGAGCGCGAGCGCGACGCGGTCGGCGGTCGAGCCGGTGCGCATCGCGGTGAGCGCGTCGTTCGCGGCGGCCCGTGCAGTGGTGTCGCGCGCGTCGCCGGCCAGGCCGACGATCGCCGCGGCGCGCACGTGGGGCTCGGGATCGTCGAGGGCCGCGACCAGCCGCGCGTGATGGCAGCCGGTGCGGCTCGAGGCGGCGAGCGCGGCGGCGCGGATCTGCGGATCCGCGTGCGCGGTGAGGTGGCCCAGGACGCGCTCGGTGTCCGAGGCGAACGCGGCCATCCCGCCGAGCGCGTGGCCGCCGGTGGCATCGCCGTGCCCATGGCCCTGGAGCAGCGCGAGCGCGCGGCGCACGACCGCGGGGCTCGGGTGGTAGAGCACCAGCGCGGGGACGCCGTTGCCGCGGCGCGCCAGGAGGTCGAGCGCGGCGAGCGCCTCGGCCTCGTCGGGGCTGGCGAGCGCACCGGTGAGCATCGCGATCGAGGCGCCGTCGAGCGCCGGGAGATCCACGTCGCGCTGGATCTCGCCGGCGGTGAGCGTGTCGCGAAACTGCTGGACGTAGGCGGCGCGCGTGATCGCGATCGAGGCGAGCCACGCGGCGCTCGCGAGGACCGCCATCACGCCGAGCGCCCAGGTTCCGCCGGCGTCGCTCGCGACGGCAAACGTCAGGAGGGCGGCGAGCGCCTGACCGCCGCGCTGGCCGATCGCGTCGATCAGGGGCCGGGCCGCGTCGCGGACCGCCTGGGCGAGCGGCAGGTACAGGATCTCGCTCGCGACGCGGTGCACGCTGTTGCGGAGCCCACCGTCGCCCAGCTTGAGCGCGACGATGGCGATCGCGGCGCCGGTGAGCACGAAGCCGAGCGCGGTCGCGAACACGACGATCGGCAGCACGGTGAGCGCGCCGCCCACGCCGACCCTGTCGAGCAGGCGAGGCGTGACCGCGAGCTGGATCGCGAGGCCGAGCACGTTGAACCCGGTGTAGATCGTGCCGAACGCCGTCGCGAGATCTCGATCGGCGACATGGTCGGCGAGGATGCGCTTGAACATCATGTCGCCCAGCGTCAGCGTGATCGTCGACAACAGGCCCACGGCGAGCAGCCAGCGGACGTAGCGCCGCGACCGGTGCGGCGCCGGCCTGCGAGCGCGGCGCGTCGGCCGGACGTGGGCGCGCGGCACGCCGAGCGCATCGGGTGGCAGGGCGAGCGCGGCGATCGCCGTCAGCGCGAACCCCGCGGCGGCGATCGAGACCAGGTGATGGGCCGCGACGACCCGGGCGAGCGCGGCGGCGGGCGCGG
>JAUKWE010059363.1:0-11944 GCA_032356425.1 Cumathamnion decipiens | reverse complement strand
CGACGACGCCTCGCCGCCGCAGCAGCTCGTGGCGATCGACCGGATCCGCGAGGCGGCGGAGCTGATCGCCAACCGCGCCGCGAAGCTTGCGCCCGAGGTCGCCGCGGCGGTGCGCGGGGTGGCCACGACGATGTCGCTCGACGAGGCGATCGCCGCCCAGATGCTGCCGGCGATCATCGCGCGGATCGGCCACGACAAGGCGGAGCACGGCCAGTTCGACTACGACGACATGCTCGATCTGGTGTGGGAGGCGCTGACCGGCCCGCGCCGCGGCGAGCTGGCCGCGCGGCTCCGCGAGCGCACGCCGTGGGCGATGATCGACGAGTTCCAGGACACCGATCCGGTGCAGTGGAACATCTTCCGCACCGTGTGGATGCACCCCGACGCGCGCGGCCTCACGATCGTCGGCGATCCGAAGCAGGCGATCTACGGGTTCCGCGGCGCCGACGTCGACACCTACGTCGCCGCCCGCGACGAGATGCTGCGCGCCGATGCCGCGCGGGTCGTGCTCGACGTCAACCGGCGCTCGACCGAGCCGCTGGTCGCCGCGCTGAACCAGATCCTGATCGGCACGCTCGGGCTGCCGCTGCTGTCGGGCAAGATCGCGTACGACGCCCCGGTGCGCGCCAGCGGTGACGTCGTGTGCGACGACGTCAGGCCGCCCGTCACGGTGTTCCACCTGCAGTCGAGCGGGCGCGGCCAGATCGACGCCAACCGCCTCGCGCTGTGCGGCGCGATCGGCGAGGCGATTGAAGCGCTGCGCGCCGCCCCGCCGGTGTGGCACGCGCGCGGCGCGCGCCGGCCGTTCGCGCTCGACCAGGTGATGGTGCTGAGCCGCTCGAACCGCGAGAGCGCCGAGATCGCGACCGCGCTGCGCGCGCGGGGCTTGCCGTGCGCGCTGGTCGAGCCCGAGAAGCTGTTCAAGACCCGCGAGGCGATCGAGCTCGGCTGCGTGCTCGCGGCGGTCGCGGCCCCGCGCGATCGCTCGGCGCGGATGCGCGCGCTGCGCACCCGGTTCTTCGACGTGCCGTGGCCCGAGCTCATGCAGGTCGTCGACGCGCCCGATCACCACCCGCAGATCGCGCAGATCTTCGACTGGGCGCAGCTGGCCCAGCGCCGCGCCTACGAGGCGCTGTTTCGCCGGGTGGTCGAGGACAGCCGGTTCGCGGAGCGCGCGCTCGTGCTCGGCGGCGGCGAGCGCGCCCTGACCAACACGTGGCACCTGATCGAGCTCCTGCTCGCCGCGGTGGCGCGGTCGCGCAGCGATCTCCACGAGCTGGTCACCCAGCTGCGGCGGTGGATCGCCGACGACGCGAGCCACCCCGACGAGCGCGACGTGCAGCGCGCCGAGACCGACGCCGAGGCCGTCCGCGTGCTCACGATCCACAAGGCGAAGGGCCTCGAGGCGCCGTACGTCTTCCTGTTCGGCGGCCTGACCGGCGGCCCCCGGAGCCTGGTCCACACGCTGCGCGACGCGACCGGCCGCGCGCTCGTCGTCGGCAAGGCCGATCCGCTGACCCAGCAGCTGCTCGACGCCGAGGCGGACGCCGAGCACCAGCGCCTGGCCTACGTCGGGCTCACCCGCGCGCAGGTCCGGCTGTACCTGCCGGTCTACGGCGATGGCGTGCTCGGCAAGGCGGCGATGTACCAGCCGATCCAGCGCTGCGTCGTGCCGTGGCTGGGGCCGTGCCCGGCGGCCGCGCGCCAGCTGTTCGAGACGGTCACGGTGCCGGTCGGCGGGCCCGCCGCGCCGCCGCCGCCGCCGGATGCCCTCGCGGGCTTCACCGCGCCGCCGCCGCCTGCGCCGGCCGAGCTCGCGCCGCTCGCCGCGAACCGCGGCGGCCTCACGCTGCTGTCGTACACCCGGCTGGCGCATGACGCGAGCGTCGCGGCGATCCGCGTGGACCCGGGCGATGCCCTCGCGATCGATCCGGCCGAGTTCGACGTCGATGACTCCGCGGGCGAGGTCGGCGCGACGGACCTGCCGCCCGGGGCCGACTCCGGACTGCTGCTCCACGACGTGCTCGAGATCGCCGACCTGGGCGTCGCGCGGCGCGCGCCCGATCTCGCGGCGTGGTCCGGCGATCCGGAGGTCGCGGCGCAGCTCGCGGACAAGGCCCGCGAGCGCGGCGTCGCCGAGCGCTACCTGCCGCACGCCGCAAAGATCCTCTACCAGACGCTCACCGCGCCGCTCGCGCTGGTCGATGGCACCACGCTGCCGCCGCTCGTCGACGCGCTCGCGTTCGCCCGCGAGATCGAGTTCGGGTATCCGATCCCGGCACCCCCGGCGGCCGCGGCCCCGCCGCGCGGCCTGGTCAAGGGCTTCATCGACGGGCTGGTCGCGTGGGACGACGATCTGTGGGTGCTCGACTACAAGAGTGATCTGCTGGCCGGCGACGATCTCGCCGCGGCGGCGCAGCGCCGGGTCCGCGAGCGCTACGCGGTGCAGGCGCGGCTCTACGCGATCGCGACGGACCGGATGCGCGGGTCGCGCCGGCTCGCGGGCCTCTTGTTCGCGTTCATCCGCCACGGCATCGTCGTGCCGGTGCGGCTCGGCGACGAGACCCTGGCGACCTGGAGCGACTGGCTGGTCCGGATCTCCCAGCCCGCGGCGCCCGAGCCGGAGCGCAGGGCATGACGTCCCCGCTGCAACCCCGCGGCACGCTGCGCGCGCGGTTCGAGCCGCAGCCCGGCGCCGACATGTTCCGCCGGCTCGCGGTCGGCGCCCGGAGCTGCGATCTCGGCGACGAGGGCCTGTACCTCGCCGAGGAGCTGGTCGCGGCCGATCGGTGGTTCGGCGGCCGCGATCCGCTGACGCTCGGCGTGCTCGTGCTCGCGCTCATGATCGCGCAGCGCCAGGGCTCGACCTGCCTGCCGCTCGATCCGTCGCCGCGCGGCCACCTGCGCACCCTGGTCACCGAGATCACCCGGCTCGCCGGGCTCGCGGGCGAGGCCCACGCGCTGGTCCGCGCGATCGTCCGGCTCACCGGCATGCCGCAGTTCGACTCGGTGGTCGGCACGCGCGATCAGCGGCTGCCGCTGATCGTCGACGGCGGCTGCCTCTACACCGAGCGCTCGCGCTGGCTCGAGGAGCGCGTCGCCCGCCGGCTCGCCGAGCGGCTCGCCACGCCGGCCCGGGACTGCGCGGCGGTGCTCGCCGATCTCGCGCGGCGGCCCACGGCGGCGACGTTGTCCGGCGAGCAGGCCCACGCGGTCGGCCTCGCCGTCGCCGGCAAGCTCGCGATCGTCACCGGCGGCCCCGGCACCGGCAAGACCCTCGTCGCCGCCACGATCGTGCGCGGCTTCGCGCGGCTCGGCATCACGCAGATCGCGCTCGCGGCGCAGACCGGCAAGGCGGCGAACCGGCTCACCCAGGTGATCGGCGCGGAGCTCGCGGCGATCCGCGACCCGAGCGGTGACGATCGCAGCCTCGCCGCGGCGCCGCCGGTCGCCCAGACGCTGCACCGCCTGCTCGGCTATCGCGGCGAGCGCTTCACCCACCACGCGCAGAGCCCGCTGCCGTTCGGCGCCGTGATCGTCGACGAGGCCTCGATGATCGATCTCGAGCTGATGGACGCCCTGCTCGACGCGCTGCCCGCCGCCGCGCCGCTCGTCTTGATCGGCGACGCGCACCAGCTGCCCGCGATCGACGCCGGCCAGATCCTCGCCGATCTCGCGACGCCGGACGGCCCCGCCGCCGCGCGCGTCGGGGTGCTCGCCAAGAGCTACCGGATGGACCAGAGCGATCCCAACGGCCGCGCGGTGTACGACGCCGCGGCCGCCATCCACGACGGCGCCGCGCAGCGCCTGGTCGAGCGCGCGCACCCGCTCGCCACCCCGCGCACGCCCGGCACGCTCGGGTTCGGCGGCGTCGAGTGGGTCGACACGGCCGTCACGAAGGATCCGCAGGCGACCACGCTCGCGGTCGCCGAGGGCCTGTGGCACCACTTCGAGGGCCCGCGCGCGCTGCGTGCTGCCGAGCGCGTGTTCCACTTCGCCGACGGCCGGGTCGATCCCGCCGAGGCCGCCGAGCTCGAGCGGCTGTGGCAGCTGCTCTCTCGCGCGCGCGTGCTCACGGTCACCCGCGCCCTGCCGACCGGCTCGCTCGCGATCAACGCGCACCTCCACGAGCTCGCGCTCGCGCGGATGTCGGTGACCGGCCGCCCCGATCTGGTCCCCGGCGAGCCGGTCATGATCACGGCCAACGACTACCAGCGCGGCCTGTTCAACGGCGATCAAGGCATCATCGTGCGCGCCGACGAGGGCCTCGGCCGCCATCACTACCGCGCGGTGTTCCGCGTCAGCGGCGAGCTGCGGCCGTTCGCGATCGAGGCGCTGCGCGATCGGCTCGAGCTGTCGTGGGCGCTGACCGTGCACAAGAGCCAGGGCAGCGAGCTCGACGCGATCGCCCTGATCCTGCCGCACGAGGATCTGCCGATCGTCACGCGCGAGCTGATCTACACCGGCGTCACGCGCGCCCGCACCGGGGTCGTGATCGCCGGCTCCCGCACCCTGCTCGTCGCCGCCGGCAAGCGCCGCGCCCTGCGCTACTCCGGGCTCGCGAACCGGCTGCGCGCGGAGATCCGGCTGTGACCGAACGGCCGCCCGCAGGCCACGGCGATCCGACCTGCCCGCACAGCTCGCGCGACGCCGGCATCTGCGTCCGCTGCGGCCACTGCGACCACGAGCTGATCCTGAATGGCGCCTGCTACTTCTGCGGCACCACCGAGCTCGATCCGATCGCCTTGTCGCCCAAGCAGCCGGCGGTGATCCGGCCCGACCAGCTGGTCCGCAAACACCGGCCGTAGCGTCGTCCGGTCGTCGCGACGGCAAGGGGCGCCTGATCGCAACCTGGAAATCGCGGCGCATGCGAGTTGTTGGTACGATCCTCCGACCACTGGTCGGGCGCCACGGCATCACCGCGCCTGTTCGCACGGCGGCGGGCGTGCGGCGACGCGCGTTCCCGCGCCCTCACCGAGGCACGCGTTGCGACGCCGCCGCCGGCCGGTAGCCTCGATCATGCAACCCACCATCACGCGTGAAACGGTCTTGATCGATCGCCGGCAATCCAGCTTGCGGTGGAGCGCGGTCTTCGCCGGCACGGCCTGCAGCATCGGGTTCTGGATCGCGCTGCAGCTCCTCGGCCTGGGCATCGGCCTGGCGGCGACCGACGCCGGCGATGTCCGGTCGTTGCACGGCGTCGGCGTCGGCACCACGGCGTGGTCGCTGGTGTCGCCGCTGATCGCGATGTTCTTCGGAGGCCTGATCGCCGGCAGGCTCGCGCAGACCTATGATCGCAAGCTCGCGGGCACGCACGGCCTGGTCATGTGGGCGATCACGTCGACCCTCGGGCTCTGCGCGACGATCTGGATCGTGGCCATGCTCGCGGGCGGCGCGAACCGCAATACGATGTCGTGGACCGGCGATCGAGACGAGCCCGGCCAGATGCTGAACGAGCTCGGCATCGATGCCGGCAGCCTCCTGGCACCGATCAACCAGCGGCTCTCGGTGCAGGGCAAGCCCACGATCACCGCGGCCCAGCTCGACGCCGCGATGCGCGGCATGGTGCGCACCGGCATCGCCCGCGGTGACTTCGTCCAGGAGTTGCTCGTCGATCAGCTGGTCGCGAACACGCGGCTCTCGCTCGCCGATGCGACCGAGGTCGAGCGCCAGATCGAAGCGCGGGTGGATCCTGCCGAGACCCGGGCATATGGCCTCGAGCGCCGTGCAGAACGCTATGCGCTCGGGGCCATCGATGCGACCGGCAAGGCGCTCATCACCGTGGGCTTCTCGCTGCTCCTGGGCCTCATCACGGCGGTGCTCGGCGCGATGGCCGCGCTGCGCCGTTCACGCCGCACCGGCGAGGCCGGACCACACCGCAGCGCGCGCACGACCGAGCCAGGGTTCTCGCCCCCCATCGATCCGGTGACCACGCCCTATACGAGCCCGATGGCCGGACCCGCGTCCCCGGTGATCCCCCCCACCGACATCACGTCGCCGTGAGGCCGGGCGCTAGATCCCGGTCTCGAGCCGCTCGATCAGGTCGCGCTTCTCTTCGTCGTCGATCGGCAGCTTCGCGAGCTTGCTGGCGGTCCGCATCCACTCGTACTCGACGCGGCGGAACTCGAGGTCGGCGCCGTCGTAGATCACGTAGGACGCGCGGTTATCACCGAGCCGGCGCGGCTGGCCGACGCTGCCGACGTTGATCGCCATCTTGACGGCGCCGATCTCGTGGACCACGCACGGCTCCCCGGGCACGAAGAAGATCGCGTTCGGCCCGACGAACGTGTGGACGTGGTGGCGCCGGCAACCCTGATAGGGATCGAGCACGTGCTGGTGCGCGTACCGCGTCAGCATCGCCGGGACATGGGTGTGGCCGTTGAACCCGTGATCGGTCTGGAACTCGCCCAGAAACTCGGTCAGGCGACCGTCGATCTGGTGGTTGAACACGACGTACTGGACCTCGTGCGCCGGCCACACGTACTGGATCGTCGGGCGGGCGGCCGAGGCATGCGTGAAGTGCATCGCGCCGTGGATCCGCGACGCGTGGGCGGGCGCGCCGTCGGCCTCGATCTTGCGGCGGATCGCCTGCCACACCGGCGACTCCGCGAGCAGCGGGAGGCTCCACGCCAGGACCGAGCTCTCCTCCTGATCCTCGCTCGGCAGGACCGCCTCCTCTTCGTGGTTACCGACCAGCAAGACCTCCGCATCCGCGGTCACGCGCTCGAGGCACGCGATCGGATCGGGGCCGTAGTCGATCACGTCGCCGAGCACCGCGATCTTGTCGACGTGTTGCGCCGCGGCATCGGCGAGCACCGCCTCGAGCGCCTCGATGTTGGCGTGAATGTCGGAGAGCACGGCCCATCGCGTCGCCATTCAACCGATGCTAGCAGCTCGCCGGCGATGAGCCCAAGGCCGCGAGCTTGCACGGCTTTTCGGGGGCTGTTCGATCAGGTCAGCGTCGGGCGATCGACCGCCACGCCCATCGCCTGGTAGCCCTTGTCGACGTAGACCGTCGAGCCGGTGATGCCGCTGGCGAGCGGGCTGCACAGGAACGCGGCCGTCGCGCCGACCTCCTCGGCGGTGATCGGCTCGGACAGCGGCGAGTTCAGCTTCGTGTAGTCGATCATCTGGCCGATGAAGCCGATCGCGCTCGCGGCGCGTGACGCGAACGGCCCCGCCGAGATCACGTTGACCCGGTGGCCCCACATCCGCCCGGCCTCGTACGCCAGGACGCGGGTATCCGACTCGAGCGCGGCCTTCGCCGACGACATCCCGCCGCCGTACCCCGGCACGACGCGCTCGGCCGCCATGTACGACAGCGACACGAACGCCCCGCCGCGCCGCATCACCGGCCCCAGGTGACTGACCATCGACACCATCGAGTACGCCGAGGCCGAGACCGCGTGCAGGTAGCCCTTGCGCGACGTCTCGAGCAGCGGCTTCTTCACCTCCGAGCCGTTCGCCAGGCTGTGGACGACGATGTCGACCCCACCATCGGCGGCGACCGCGGCGGCGAGCCCGCCGATCGTGAAGTCCCCGAGATCGCGGTAGCGCCGGCTGTCGCGGAGCTCGGCCGGGACGTCTTCGAGCCGATCGAACTCGGCGTCGAGCGGATAGATCTTGGCGAACTCGAGCTTGCCGCCGCCCTGCATCGCGAGCGACGCGTCGAGCTTGCCGCGCTCGAGCATGGTCTTGAAGATCCCGAGCGCGGGCGGCCAGGTCCCGACCGAGACCTTCGCGCCGGCTTCGGCGAGCGCCTTGGCGATCGCGAAGCCGAAGCCACCGTCGTCGGCGACACCGGCAACCAGCGCGTGCTTCCCCGTGAGGTCGATCGTGAGCATGCCGGGGTGATCGCGCGAAACCCCGGCAGAAGCAACCCGAGCAGCGCCCCATGCACCCCGCGCCGCACCAGCCCGGCGATCTGAGCGCACCGATGATACCGTCGTGCCTGTGAAAGATCGGCTGTTTCGCGGGGCTGCCCAGATCGTGCTGCGCACGCCGCTGATGCGCGTCCTCGCCCGTGGCCGCCAGCGCGGCATCGACAGCGACCTCGATCGCCAGGTCGCGGCCGTGCTCGAGGCGCAGCGGCTGCTCCGCCTGCCCGCGATCGATTCGATGGAGCCGGCGCGCGCCCGGGCGTTCGCCGAGGGCGGCCTGTCACCGCTCGATGTCGCGACCACCGCGATGGCCGAGGTGATCGATACGACGGTCGCGGGGCGCGCCGGGCCCCTCGCCGTGCGGATCTTCGTGCCCCCCGACGCCGGACCGCACTGGATCGTCTACTTCCACGGCGGCGGCGGCGTGATCGGCTCGATCCGCAGCGCGGAGCCGGTCACGCGCCTGCTCGCCGCGCAGACCCGCTGCGTCGTCGCCTCGGTCGAGTACCGGCTCGGGCCCGAGCATCGCCACCCCGCCGCGATCGACGACGCGTGCGCGGCGTGGGACGCGCTCGCCGCGCGCGTGCTCGACGGCCGGGTCGCCGTCGCCGGCGATAGCTTCGGCGGGTTCCTCGCGGCGCACGTCGATCACCACGCGCTCGCGGCCGGGACCCGCCGTCCGGATCTGCAGATCCTGATCTACCCCCTCGTCGACATGACGCTGACCTCGCCGTCGATCGAGCGCCACGCCGACGGGTACTTGTTGACCCGGTCGATGATCCACTGGTTTCGCGACAACTACCTGAACCCCAGCGATGATCGCCGCGCCATCTCACCGATCTTCTGGCCCGATCTGCGCGGCGCCGCGCCCGCCCTGCTCGCGACCGCCGGCTACGACCCCCTCGTCGACGAGGGCGATCGCTACGCCGAGCTGTTGCGCACCGCCGGCACCGACGTGCGGCACCGCCGCTACCCGTCGCTGATCCACGGGTTCCTCAGCATCGCCGGCGGCGTGACCGCGGCGCGTGCGGCGATCGACGAGCTGTGCCGCGACATCCGCGAGCTGCTCGGCGCCGGCTAGTTATCGGCTCGAGCATCACGTGAGGACCTAGCTGCCACCTGCTCATGCGAGCAGGCGGCAAATCTAGAGCAACTTCTTGGGTATAGAAGGGGCGTGGCTTGCCCTCGCGCCTTTGGCTCCGCCTCCTCGTAGCACCGGTCCGCCTCCTGCTCGGCAGCTGGACGAAACCCTACCGTGGTTTCGAGCAGTTCTACGATTGGTCTCGACATCGCGACGCGCCCGCGAATACTGCGGCCGAGCGCGGTGTCGCTCGCAATGGCAGGAGCTTGCCCAAATGACGACGCAACTCGTTGATGAGCCTCGGCAGTGCGAACGCTGTGACGCAACCATCCCACCCGCGCGCGTGCACGCGATGCCGGAGACCTGGCTGTGCATCGAGTGCAGCCAGGAGGTCGGCGGCGACTTCGTCTACACGGCCACGCAGGAGAACCTCGCGAAGGCCGGCAGCATGAAGAAGAACTACGGCGGCATCAGCATCAAGAAGCAGCGCCGCGTGATCCAGCCGAAGCGGACCGAGAAGTAGCGATCACTCGTTTCGCTACTGGGTACTTCCTCGCCAAACCAAGTGCGAAACGCGGACGCCGCGGATCTCGGGTCGGGTAGCGCGAACAGCCATCGTGCAGATCTCCCGGCGAGTCCAGGCGCCTTCCGTAAGTATTTTAATTTACTCATTTTATGCCTCTACCGCCGGGCCGGTATCCTCTAGTTTTCTGATATATTTCCTGTATCATCTTTTCTGATATCTTGCGATCGTGCTGGAGTACCTCGTCACATCGAAGGTCCGACGGCGGCTCCTCGTCCTGCTCTGGGCGGACAGGAAGCGGGGCGCCGTCGCCGAGCTCGCCATGCTGGCCGAGGTCGCATTTGCCGGCGCCCACGCGGAGCTAAAGGCGATGCAGCGCGTGCAGCTCGCCGTGTCCCACCAGGAGGGCCGCAAGGAGGTCTACGCGGCGAACTTCAACCACCCAGCGGCGGAGACCCTGCGCGCGCTCGTCGCTGCAAACGCATATCCGGCAATGCCCCAAACCGCCGAAGACCAGGCCCTCAAACGCCAGCTGGTCGCGATGGGCGCGCCGCTGCGAGGTGTCGAGCCACAGGAGGTGGCGCCGTCCGCGCAGCTGGCAACGCTGGCACGGGGCGCATCGCTGGCACGGCGTGATGCCGTCGTTGCGCGGAGCTTGCCCCTGTGTTTCTGGAAGCTACGAGACACGCTGGATGCGCGGGCGCTCGCAGCGCTGACCTCGCGAGCCGAAGACAAGCACACCCTCGGCTTCTTTCTCGAGCTGACCGGTGAGCTCGGCGGTGATCGACGCCTGGTCGGGCTGGCGGAGAGCCTTCGCGATCGCCGCATGACGTCGTTGCGAGACTTCTTTCCACTGTCGACACGGCGCCGCGACGCAGCTGGTGCCTTTGCCCTGGCCACGAAGTGGGGCTTCCGGATGAACATGGATCTCGCTTCGTTCCGCTCGCTGTTCAACAAGTTCGTGTCGGCATGAGCAGCTACAAGCTCATGCGAGCATTCGGGCAAATGAGATCCGTATGTTTCTCCGAGCGGTAGATCGTTATCGGGGTGCGGATCTTTGCAACGGCCGCCCACGTGGCGCGGGTGGACAACGGCAACCGCCCACGTGGGCGGGTCGCGCCGTACCGACGACGTGTTCGGCTTGCGCGTACCTCGATAAGCGTACCGAGGGACCGCGGGAGAGCGTCGGCCGGCTTGTGACCGGCGCGAGCAAGTCGCCACAGCTGGCACAGACGCCCCGCTCACAACCCTGTGCCTCGTGCCCGCGCTCCTTCCGCCGGATTTTGATGTTTCGGGAGTCGGAGAGAACCAGAGAAAGAGAAAGATGGCGGGCATGGCAAGCCGCCGTGATCACCCAGCGAGCGCCACGCGGTGCGTGGGTGTGCTCAGGCGCGGTTCGCCTCCAGTTCAGGCTGCCTCGAGCGCGGTCCGCTCCCATCGCCTCGTCGTCAGCCGCATGGCTATCGCCTTCGCTTGCCGGGCCGGCTTCGCTCCGCCGAGCGCGGCGCCCAGCTTGTGGCTGCAGGGGTAGCAGGCGTTGTGCTCGGTGCTCATTGCCACTCGCTGCGTGGACGTCCAGCGATGACCGACCTTCGCATGCGCCGGCGTAGCGTAGATGGAGCTCAGGTCGCGTCCGGGATCCACGATGCCCTGCGGTCGACTCCGCGGCATCGAGAGGTCGAGTTGCGCGTTCGCACCACAGAGCTCACGCCCCCGATCGCAAACACCGGCGCAACGCCTCGACGATCAACCGCTCGAGCGTCACTTCCGCACCCAGCGCCGCAGCGGCAGTGGCCACCGCGGTATTCGCCATCGGCGGCTTCCAGCCGAGACCTACCAGTGCCTCCTTGGCTTGCGTTCGAATGATCGCCGCGTCGAGCTTCGCCGGTGCGCTCGCATGGGCGTTGCCATTGCCCACCGCGCCCACGTGGGCGTTGCTATTGCCGGCCGCGCCCACGTGGACGGCGGGCGCAGGGGGCGAACTCGGCTCGGCCGAGCGGCGAACCTCGAGGTGATCCGCAGTGCCGGTGATCACCAGTGCCCTGTCGTGATGTGCCTGATGGCAAGCACTGCATATGAGGGCCAGGTTCGAGGCGTCGTGGCTGCCGCCCTCGGCGCGATGAGCCAGGTGATGAATCTCGAGCCCGCGTGCAGACCGGCAGCCTGGCACGCGGCAGCGGCCACCGTCACGGCGCCACACCAGGCGCGCGACGCTCGGTGAGACGTCCTGGTGTGCGCGCTCGGGCGTCTTGCCATCGATCGATCCGACGTGCTGGGCATCGCACGTAGCGCGCTCGACGGCGGTCGGGCCGACCGAGATCTTCGCGCCGGCGCCCGTCTGCCAGCCCTGCCGGCACCGCTCGCACACGGTGACGGCGATCTGGAACTTCGCGCGGCCGGTGGGCTCGGTCGCCGGGGCGCCGTCGAGCACGGCGCTGCCCAGGCCGGCGACGAACTGGT
>JAUKWE010059252.1:0-11954 GCA_032356425.1 Cumathamnion decipiens | reverse complement strand
CGCCGCACGCCGCGCTCGACGTGATCGACGCCGCGCTGCGGACCGGCGACGACGACGCCTGGGCGAACGCACGCGCCGGCTACCTCCGCCGGCTCGGCCGCGCCGACGAGGCCGACGCCGCGGCCCGGGACGATCCGCGGCGACTCGGCGAGCTCGAGCTCCGGTTGCTCGCGGCGATCCGCGAGCAGCCCGACGACGACGGCCCGCGGCTGGTGTTCGCCGACGCGATCATCGAGCGCGATCCCGCGCACGCGGCGCTGATCATCGCCCAGTGCAACCTGACGCCGACCGACGACGGTCCGGCCCGCACCGCGTTCCTGGCCTCGCTGCCCCCGTCGCTCGCCGACGCGCTCGACCTCGTGCGCGGCTTCGCCCCGCTCCACGGCGTCGACGCCGAGCTGTTCGTCGCGGATCCCGATCTGGTCTATCGCGTCGATCCGCTGAGCGGCGTGCTCGGGCTGTCCTACGCGAGCAGTCACGTCGCGCAGCTCGCGGTGATGCCCGCGTTGCGTCGCTACCACGAGCTCGCGTTCCACGACACCTACCTGTTCGACGGTGGGTCGGCGCACCTGGCCGGCTCGCCGCACCTCGCGCAGCTACGCGCGCTCGGCCTCCACAACACGAGCCTCGATGACGAGGCGCTGCAGCCGATCCTCGCATCGACCGCCTACCCCCGGCTCGAGCGCCTCGACCTCGGCAACGGCCGTGACGAGCAGGACTACACGCTCGCCGGCCTGCAGCCGATCGCGTCGGCGCGGTTCGCCGGCACGCTGACCGCGCTCGACCTCTCGCGCCGCTACTTCGACGCCGCGATCGTCGACCTGATCGCCCGCCTGCCGCGCCTCGTCGAGCTCGAGCTGTTCGGCGCCCAGCTCGGCGACGACGGGATCGCCGCACTCGCGGCGCTGCCGCACCGGTTTCGCCGGCTCGGCCTGCACATGTCGCACTTCGGGCCGCCCGGCGCCGAGGCGCTGGCGCGATCGCCGATCCTGTCGGAGCTCGAGTCGCTCGATCTCGGCGCGACGCCGCTGACCGAGCCCGGCTTCGTCGCGATCGTCGGATCACCGCAGCTCCGCCGGCTCCACACCCTCGCGCTCGGCAGCGGCACGACCGACGACACGCGCGCGACCGCCTCCGTCGCACGTGCGCTCGCGGCCTCGCAGCTGCCCGCGACGCTCGTCGAGCTGGGGCTGTCGGGAGCGCGGCTCGGCGCCGCCGGGGCCCGCGCGCTGGCCACCGCCGCGTTCGCGAAGCTCGTGCGGCTGAACCTCTACGGCAACCGGATCGGCGACGAAGGCGGCGTCGCGCTCGCGGCCTCGCCTGCCCTGCGCACGATCCACTCCCTCGATCTCGGCGACAACGATCTCGGCGACGACACCGCGCTCGCGCTCGTCGGCTCGCCGCACCTGGGCGCCGTCGCACACGTCGAGCTCGGCGGGGCCACGCTGTCCACCCGGGCGAAGCGAGCGCTGTCGCAGCGGTTCGGCAAGCGGGTCCAGCTCCGCTATCCGTGGTCGCGCTGATCGCAGCCACGGGCCCCCGGGCTCGGGGAGAGGCGAAATACCGGGTAACGCGTTCGCAACACAAGTTCACGGCAGAGGCCCTATCGTCTGGAGTGAGCACATGTCCAACGCCGTGGCCGCACCCTCCCGCGCTCTGCGCCCTCCCCTCCGGCTCGCGCTCCTCGGGCTGGCCGGGCTGGCCGGTTGCGCGCCCCGCTACGAGTACACCTTCCACCTCACCGCGCCCGGCGTCCACCCGGCGGCCAGGCCCGGCGGGCCGGAGATGGTGGAGGACGCCGACCTCAGGGCCGAGATCCTCGTCGACGGAGCGGCCGAGGCGGTGCTGCTCGACGTGACCAACAAGACCGATCAGGTGCTCCAGGTCGCGTGGGCCGAGATCTCGCTCAGCCGCCCGGACGGGACCGCGACGGTCCTGCGCCCCGACGCCGACCTCGGCTGGATCCAGCCCGGCGGCACGCTGGCCGCGCGGCTGCTCCCGCTCGGGCTTCCCCAGGTAGGAAGCGCGGCCCTCGTCCATCAAGGCCGGCGCTTCGAGCTGAACGTGCCCGTGATCGTTCGCCGCGAGGCGAAGGCCTATCACTTCCCCCTCACCGCGCACGTGCGCCAGGAGCCCTGATGCGTGTACACCTCCAGGCATCGTTCATCGCGGCGGTGGCGGCCGGGTGCGCCGCGGAGTTCCCGCTCCCCATGACCGCCGGCGAGCTCGTCCGGTACGACTCCGGGCCGGCGCTGGTCGCCTATCTCGGCCAGCCCGACGCCAGCCCGGCGGTGTGCGACCTGCGCGCGCGGGGACCGCACGTGCCGGCCATGACGCCCCCGATCCGCACCGCGCTGGTGGGAGGGCTCGTCGACGGCCACATCGCTCCAGGGTTGTGGCGCCGCTGCCTCGACGCGGCGCTCGCAGGCCTGCCCGGCGAGCAGGTCCCGTTCCTGTTCGATGAGGTGATGCGGGCGTACGCCGGGATGCTGAAGGACGCCGACCTCCAGGTGGCCCCCGCGCTCGCGGAGCGTGTCGCCAGCGTGCAGCGCCTGTACCTCGAGCGCCGCGCGGGCCAGGGTGGCCACCCGATCATCCTGGCGCCGATCTTCGACGGGCTGCGCGCGGCGCTGGCCAGGAGCGAGCTGGCGCCGGTCGCCCGGAGCTTCGCCGAGGAGCTGATCGCCAGCGTCGACGTCGAGCACAGCACCTGGCAAGGCCACCCGGTGGACGTCGCGATGATGGACGGCCTCGCCGCGGCCGGCAACGAGATGACGCTGCGGCGGTTTGCCGAGCGCCTGCCGCGCGCCGACCTCCGGCAGGAGGCCCGCCGGCGCATCGTGCGGATCCACATCGAGCTCTCGGCCTTCGACGAGGTGCGCCACGCCGCGGAGGCCGTCGAGGACGCCGTCCTCCGGGACGGGCACAACCGCGTCGCGCTCGGGGATCACCCGCTCGTGCGCGCCTGGTTCGACGAGCGCAACGCGACGATCCGCAACGTCCTCGTGCGCCAGCAGATCTGGCACCAGACCGCGACGCTCCTGGGCTACAGCCGGCAGCGCCCCACGCTCTCGGTGCTCCCCGAGCTGTCGTTTCGCGGCAACCTCTGGGCAGAGCTCCAGTCGATCTCGCGTCCGGTGACGCTGTGCAGCGCCACGCAGGCGCTCGATCCGACCCCCTGCATCGAGGTGACCGACGTGACGCTCGACAACCCGTTCACGTACCTCGACCAGGGCTGCATGTTCCATTTCAGGGACAACGTCGCCGCCGCCGAGATGGCCCCCTGGGCCGCGCGCGACGACTTCGCGCTGCCGGTCGGGCTCGGCGGCCACCCGGCCGTGTCGCTCCGCTGGGGGCTGTC
Source organism: Cumathamnion decipiens (assembly GCA_032356425.1). Classification (NCBI taxonomy): domain Eukaryota; phylum Rhodophyta; class Florideophyceae; order Ceramiales; family Delesseriaceae; genus Cumathamnion; species Cumathamnion decipiens. Next base: position 8,593 of record JAUKWE010059252.1, on the reverse strand, counting down.
GTACGAGCGGCCCGACGATCTCGACGTCACCGGCTCCGACCGAGGCCCCGATCTCGACGTTGCCGTGGATCATCCGAACGATCACCGCTACGTCTTCACCGTGACCAGCCCCCGGGGCCGGTACGTCGCCGTGGTCGAGGCGTCCGACCTCGGCAGCTTCCACGTGGCGAGCCGGGGGGCGCCAGGCGCCTCGGGCAGCAATGGCAGCTCGGGCTCCACGGGGGCCAGTGGCGCGGAGTGCAGCAATGGCAGCAATGGCAGCGATGGCAGCGCCGGGGGCGACGGACAGCCCGGCGGCGACGGAGGCGATCTCCGCGTCGTCATCACGTGTGGCAAGGGCCCGTGCGACGTCGAGCTGCTCGAGCGGATCATCGTCAGCGCCGGCGGCGCTGGCGGCGCCGGTGGTTCGGGCGGTAGCGGCGGCGGTGGCGGCAGCGGGGGTCCGTCCCGCGCGCCCACGACCCACGTCGACAATGACGGCCAGACCGTCACCGACGACGCCGGCTGCTCCGCCGGAACGTCTGGCAGCGCGGGCTCGCAAGGCGCCAGCGGCGCCTCGGGCAACCCCGGCCGTCCCGGCCACGTGAGCGTCAGCGTCGTCCGCTGATCAGCGACGAGGATCGTGCACGCCTCGAAGTCATGGCGTGCGGCGCGAGATGAGGGTCGCGTGCTCGAGGTTGGCAAACTGCCGCCGCGTGTTGTCCTGCGCTTCCAGGTCGAGCTCGCTCATCACCAGGCCTTCGCCCTCGGCAAGCTCGTCGAGGATCCGCCCCCACGGATCGATGATCATGCTGTGTCCGTAGGACTCGCGCTTCTCGTTGTGGCGGCCATACTGGGCGGCGGCGATGACGAAGCACTGATTCTCGATCGCCCGGCTCCGCAGCAGGACGTGCCAGTGCGCTTCGCCGGTCTTCGCGGTGAACGCGGCCGGCACGATCAGCACCCGCGCGCCGCGATGGAAGGTCAACTCGCGATACAGCTCGGGAAACCGCAGATCGTAGCAGACCGACAACCCGATCGGCGCGAGCGGGGTCTGGGCGACGACGAGCTCCGCGCCGGGAGCGTTGGTGTCCGATTCACGGTGCACGGCCACGCCGGGAATGTTGATGTCGAACAGGTGAATCTTCCGATAGACCGCCGTGATCTCGCCGCTCGGTGAGATCACGGGGCAGCTGATATACGTCTTCGCGACGGCGCCGCTCTCCGGATCCCGCCGCGCGACCTCGTGCATGCCACCGGCGATGATCCACAGGCCACCTGCGCGCGCCATGTCCTGCACCGCACGCAGGATCGGCCCCGGCCGCTCGGCATCGAGCACCTCCGCGACGGCCAGCTTGTCGCGCTCGTGAACCCCCAGGAACGCGAAGCACTCCGGCAGGACCAGCAACCTGGCGCCGGCCTCGGCGGCGCGCGTAGCCAGCCGGGCGCACGCCTGCAGGTTCGTCGCCGGATCTGCACCCGCGCAGATCTGTGCCGCGGCTGCGATGAACTTCGTGGTCACCATGAGGGCCGCATGGTAGTCCCGCCCGCCGACGAAGGCCAGCGCCTCGGACGGTGCCCCGGGCCTACCGCGTCAGCGCGGCGACCGCCGCCGCCAGCTCGGTGATCGAGTACGGCTTGGTGACAAAGCTGCGGACGCCGAGATCGAGGATCTCCTGGACCTGATCGTTCAGCGTGTGGCCCGACATCAGCATCACGGCGACGTTCGGGTCGACCTCGCGCAGCGCCAGGTAGGTCGCCCTGCCGGGCATGCCGGGCATCATCATGTCGAGCACGACGCCCCGGATCTCGTGGTGGTGGGTCCGGTAGAGCTCGACCGCGGCGGGCCCGCTGACCGCCTCGATGGTCTTGTAGCCGAGCGAGCCGAGCGAGCCGGAGACGACCTTGCGCACCATCTGATCGTCGTCGACCACGAGGATCAGGCCGGTACCCTTGGGGAGATCGGCCAGCGTGATCCGGGGCTTGCCCGGCTTGGGGCGGCGGACCGCCGGCAGGACCACGCGGCAGAGCGTCCCCCGGCCGTCGAACCCGGTGCCGACCTCGAGCGTTCCGCCGTGGCTCTCGACGATCGCGGCCACGGTCGACAGGCCCGCCTCGCAGCCACCCTCGGGGTCCTGCTTGCGCGGCTCGGATGGCAGGCCCACGCCATTGTCTTCGACCTCGAGCACGACGAACCGCCCGGCGTCGGGATCGCCCGGCGTCGTACGCTCGGTGGTCCGCACCACGACGTGCCCGGTCCCCGGCAGCGCGGCGCAGGCATGGAGCACGAGGTTCATGACCACCTGCTCGAGCTGCGAATGATCGCCCACCACGGTCCCGCGATCGGCGGCTTCGAGCTCGAACGTCAGCTCGACGCCGGGCAAGGTCCGGGTGAGCAGCTCGGTCATCGACGTCACGATGTCGTTCACGCTGATCGGCATCGCGCGTTGCGTGCCGCGGCGGGCAAAGCCCAGGAGCGACCGGGTCAGCGTGGCCGAGCGCTCGGTGATGTCGTCGATCATCTGGATCGCCGCCAGGCGCTTGGGATCCTGCTCGGTCGCCGCGAGCTCGGCCGCGATGAGCTTGATGCTGAAGATCAGGTTGTTGACGTCGTGGGCGATCCCGCCGGCGAGCGTGCCGATCGCCTCGAGGCGCTGGGCGCGGCGCAGCTGTTGCTCGCTCTCGACGCGCGCGCGCTCGGCCGCGACCTCACGGCTGACGTCGAAGAACGCGACGATCACGTGCGTGATCGGCGTCCCGACCGGCCGCGCGACCGCCCGGAGATCGACGTGCCTGCCGTCGCGGCGCCGGATCGTGAGGTCGTCGGCGACGATCACGCAGCGCTCGGCAAGTGCCCGGACGAACGGCATCTTGCTGTCGGGATACGGCGCGCCGTCGCGGGTAAAGACGCCGTAGCGCTCGGCATACCCGCCGACCTTCACATCGGGCTGCGCCTCCATCCCCATGATATCGGCGAACGTGTGGTTGGCGTAGATGAGCTCGCCATCGGGCGCGCGCGCGACCCAGATCCCGATCGGGAGATCGTCGCCCAGCGCAAGCATGATGTCGTGGTCGGGGGATACTGCCACGGGGACCGCGAGGTCCCAACGTTATCACTTGCTGACGCGTGAAAGCAGCTTTGCCATGTCGTCTGCGTGCTCCTCTTCTTTTGCCAGCAACTCCTCCATCATCCGCCGTGTCGTAGAATCGTCGGTCCCAAGCCAGCGGATGATCTCGGAGTAGGTCGCGACCGCGATCCGCTCGGCGATCAGATCCTCCTTGATCATGTCCTCGAGCCGGACCCCGGTGCCGTACTGAGCGTGGCTCCGCGTCGCGAGCCCTTCCGGGTCGAGGTTCGGGGTGCCGCCCAGCTCGGTGATGCGCTTGGCTACCCGATCGGCGTGATCCTGCTCTTCCTTGGCATGCTCGAGGAACTGGGCCTCCACTCCGGAGGCATGGATACCTTTGGCCATGAAGTAGTGGCTGCGATAACGCAGCGTGCAAACCGTCTCGGTGGCGAGCACCTCGTTCAGGACCTCGATCACCTTCTCACGATCGGCCTTGTAGAACGCGGTGACGGCGCCCTGGTCCATCTTCTCGAGCGCGCGGCGACGGATCTCTTCGATATCGGCCTTGAAGGTGTTCATGGCCAGCGCTCCACGCAAGTCCAGGGCCAGCGTAAGCACGCGAAAACTTATGAGAGTTATGAGCGTTGTCGCCACACATGCCCAGCGGGCTCGGCCGGTGTGTCACCATCGCCCGGCTGTGCTGCGGTGGCCTGGAAATCTCCTGCATGTCGTGTGGCTGGTGCTCATCCTGCTCGCGTGCGGGATCGTGTACGGGCTCGCCCGGCTGGGGATCCTGCTGTTCGTGTGGGGTGGAGTGCCCGCAAGGCGTACCACCGCGCTGGCCGTGCTGCGCGGCTGGATCCTGCGCCAGGCGATGACCGCGCTCGGGGCGACCTTCATCAAGCTCGGTCAGGTGATGAGCTCGCGTCCGGATCTGTTCGAGCCGCAGATCATCGACCAGCTGCGCCGGCTGCAAGATCGGCTGCCGCCGTTCTCGTTTCGCCGGGTCAAGGCGACGGTCGAGGCCGAGCTGGGCCGGCCCCTGGGCGAGGTGTTCCGCGACTTCGAGCCCCGGCCGGTCGCCGCGGCCAGCGTCGCGCAGGTCCATCGCGCCCACCTGCTCGACGGGCGCGAGGTCGCGGTCAAGGTGCTCCGGCCCGGCGTGCGGCGCCAGATCGAGCGCGACAAGGCGATCCTGCTCGGGGGCGCGCGGCTGATCGCGCTCGGGCCGGTGTGGCGCGCCAACGATCCGATCGGCCACACCCGGCACTTCGTCGACGCGATCCACGATCAGACCGATCTGCGGATCGAGGCGGCGAACTACCGGCGGTTCCGCGACAACTTCGCCGGGCGGCCCGGCGTCGCGTTCCCGGGCGTGCTCGAGGAGCTGTCCGGCGAGCGCGTGCTGGTGATGCAGTTCGTCCGCGGCACCAAGATCGACGCCCTGCCCGGGACGATGGACGCCGGGCGCAAGGCCAGGCTCGCCGAGACCGTGCGCCTGACGATGTTCAAGATGTGCTTCGAGGACGGCTTCGTGCACGCCGACCTGCACCCCGGCAACATGGTCGTGGGGGACGACGACACGCTGATCATCTTCGATGCCGGGCTCGCGAAGCTGCTCCACGAGGACGTGCTGATCCAGTTCATCGACATGTCGAAGTGCCTGGCGATGGGCACCCCGGACGATCTGGTCGCGCACCTCCAGCGGTTCCACACCTACCTGGGCACGGTCGACTGGGAGGCGCTGCGCGTCGAGGTCGCCGCGTTCGCCGCGAAGTTCCGGGCCAAGGACTTCGCGAAGCTCGAGTACGGCGAGCTCATCACCGAGATGTTCGCGATCGGCCGCAAGTACCACGTCCACCCGGTGACCGACATGATGCTGGTGTTCGTCGCGCTCATCACGGCGCAGGGCATCGGCAAGATGCTCGAGCCCGCGCACAACGTGTTCTCGACCATCGCGCAGTACCTGATCCCGATCCTGGTGAAGCGCAACGAGCACGTTCCGGACACCGACGAGGCCAAGGCCGCGCGCGCGCTCGGGTGATGGTCGGACCGGACGGGCCGATTCCAGGGTTTTTCCTGGGTTTTCCTTGTGGTCGAGCGCCCGGCGTGGGACGAAGCGCGTGATGCAGCATCGCGATCGCGCAGGTGTGCCGCCCAATCCACTGCGCGATCTGTGGGAGCGCGTCGTGCCCCAGGTGCGCGTCCCGTCGCGGACCAGCGACGCCGAGGCCGTGGTGCGCGAGCTGTTCGGGCTCGCCGGCATCGAGATCGGCGGGACCGCCCCCGGCGACATCCGCGTCAACGACGCGCGGTTCTACGAGCGCGTGCTGCGCGACGCCTCGGTCGGGTTCGGCGAAGCCTACATGGAAGACTGGTGGGAGACCGACGCCCTCGATCTGACGATCGCCCAGATCTGCCGCGCGAACCTCAAGCAGAAGATCACCGGCAGCTGGCGGATGCGTGCGCTGTCGGTCAAGGCGGTGGTGCTGAACCTCCAGGCCAAGGCGCGGGCCGGCGCCTCGATCGAGGCCCACTACGACATCGGCAACGATCTGTACCAGCGGATGCTCGACGAGCGCATGGTCTACACCTGCGGCTACTGGAAGCACGCCACGACGCTGCGCGAGGCCCAGGAGGCCAAGCTCGATCTGGTCGCCCGCAAGATCGGCCTGGGGCCCGGCATGCGCGTCCTCGATCTCGGCTGCGGCTGGGGCGGGTTCGCGAGCTGGGCCGCCGAGAAGTACGGCTGCAGCGTGCTCGGCGTGACGCTGTCGAAGGACCAGGTCGCCCTCGGCAACGAGCTGTGGGGGCCCCGCGGCAAGAAGCTCGACGTCGAGCTCCAGCTGCGCGACTACCGCGACGTCCAGGGCAAATTCGATCGCGTGGTCTCGATCGGCATGATGGAGCACGTCGGCCCCAAGAACCACCGCACGATGATGCAGGTGATCGATCGCTGCCTCGCCGACGACGGCGTCGCGCTCGTCCACACGATCGCCAACAACCGGAGCCGGCGCCACGGCACCCCGTTCATCGAGAAGTACATCTTCCCCAACGCCGTCGCGCCCTCGATCGCGCAGATCGGCCGGGCGATGGAGGGCACCTTCGTGCTCGAAGACCTCCACAACATCGGGCCCGACTACGATCCGACGCTGATGGCGTGGTGGGCCAACTTCGACCGCAGCTACGCCGAGATCGCGCACCGCTACGATCGCCGGTTCTACCAGATGTGGAAGTTCTACCTGCTCGCGGCCGCGGGCGCGGCGCGGGCGCGCGACGGCCAGCTCTACCAGATCGTGATGACCCGGATCGGCGACGCGCAGCCCGACTGCCGGGCGAGCTAGGCGGCCAGGCCGCGGCCGACCAGGCCGGCGCGGACCTCGAGCGGATCGACGGACGCGCGCTGCCACGCCGTCGCCATGAACTTCGCGGCATCGACCAGCGCGTGCTGGTACGGCTCGCTCTGGTACGGGACGCCCTCGCGCTTGCACCACGCCGCGGTGATCTCGGCCGCGCGCGGCAGGTGCTTGTGCGGGATCTTCGGGAACAGGTGGTGCTCGACCTGGTAGTCGAGGCCGATGAAGAAGTACGAGATGAAGCGCGGCAGCTCGAGGTTGCGCGTCGTCTCGAGCTGGTGGATCCAGTCGTGCTGCTGGCCGTTGGTCACCGGCAAGCCCATGTGCGCCGGTGCGAACACCAGCGCGAGGCAGACGCCCACCCCGGCCCAGATCGCCGAGTACACCGCAACGCCGATCAACGGGCCCCAGACCAGCGACGGCAGGATCACCCACCCGGTGTAATGCGCCACCAGGCACGACACATCGGTCCACCACGCCGCATCGCGGCCGCCGTTGCGCGCGGGATAGCGGATCAGGTGGACGATCGACGCCCGCCGCATGCCGAGCGCCATCAACGTCGCCATCGGCCAGAACACCCAGCGCTGCAGGTTGCGCTGGAACCACCGCGACTTCGGCCCGCACTTCTCGTGATCGCCGCGCGACGACACGAACGGGAACGGCTTGATATCGGGGTCGACGCCCTCGACGTTGGGGTGGCCATGGTGCAGCCGGTCATGCTTCTCGCGCCAGTACAGCGAGCTGAGCCCCCCGAACATCGGAAACGCGAAGTACGCGATGATGTTGTTGCGGACCGGCGAGGCCGAGAAGCTGCGGTGGCTGCCTTCGTGGCCGTACATGGCCGTCGCCGTGCACAGCACCGCGAGGACCGGCACCAGCGGGATCGCGATCCACCAGCCGACCAGCGCGATCGTGGTCAGCCCGGCGGCGATCGACGCGAGCAGCACGGCGAGCTTGCCCCAGCTGCGCAGCTCGCGGTGCTCGAACAGGCCAGCCTCCGCGAGCTCCACACGGAGCGTCCCCAGCTTGGGGGGTCCACCTTGCATCCCGCGACCATGGCCCGGCAGGGGGCGCGCCGAGAAGCTTTTCACGTCATGAATTTGTCATACGCGCCCGATTTTGCTCAGGATTGGTCGGACCGTTACGCCACCCTCACGGGGGCGGGAGTTCCCGTCACCGGGGTGGCCTGCCCGTGGCCGGATCGTCGGCGACCCACAAGTGCTGTGCGGCGTAGGCGCGCCACGGCCGCCAGCGCTCCGCGCGGGCCACCAGCTCGGCCGGGCTCGGCCGCACCCCGTGGCGATCGGCCGCGCTGCGCAGCAGGCCGACATCGCTCGCCGGAAACGCATCCGGCTCGCGCGCCGCACGGAGCGCGATGTAGTGCGCCGTCCAGTCGCCCACGCCGCGGATCGTGCGCAGCCGCGCCACCGTCGCTTCGATCGTCGCCCGCGGCTCGAGCGCAACGGGCTCGTACAGGTGAGCATGCGGCCCTCCGGCCAGGGCCCGCCGCGCAAGTTCTACTCACTCAACGATGCAGGGCGGGCGGAGCTCGCGACGTTCTGGTCGAAGTGGACGTACGTCTCCTCACGCGTCGACCAGCTCAAGGAGGACCAGGGATGAACGTCTGGGAACGGATGACCGGCAGCGACCTCACCAGGGAGTACCGGGCCTTCGAGGTGCGGGCCGAGGCGCTGCCGGCCGGTCATCGAGCGGCGTGGCAGGAGATCACGACGACCCTGGCCCCCTACTCGGACTTCACCGGCCGCAACCTGATGCCGATCCTCGACGGAGTTCTCGGGTTGCTGGAGGAGACGGCCGCCGACGGCCTGTCCGTCGAGGAGGCCCTGGGCGACGACATCCCCGGCTTCTGCTCGGCGGTGGCCGGCAGCGAGGGGGCCACGAGCCACCGCGAACGCTGGGGCGAGCAGCTGAACCGGAACGTCGCGCGCAAACTGGGCCGAGGAGGACGCTGACGTGGGCATCGCGGACCTCATCGAGGGCAAGAAGCAGTGGCGAGCCCACCGGGCGCGGGTCCGGGCACTCCCGAAGGACTACCAGATCGTCTACCAGGAGATCCAGAGGTACTACCTCAAGGTCGGACCGGTGGGCCTGGAGGACGGGTCCCTGCTCTGCGCCATCGTCGACCTCTTCGAGCAGGGGGCGGCCACGCACCGCGGAGTGCTGGACCTC
>JAUKWE010059141.1:0-11994 GCA_032356425.1 Cumathamnion decipiens | reverse complement strand
CGGTGGCCCGTGGCACTTCCGGACGTGCAGCATCGGAGACGCGGGCCGTAGCGGCGGTCACCTGACCGATCGAGCCCTGCTCAGGGCCCTGGAATCGCTGCAGATCCGTTGCGCGCTACGGGACGTGGCACCCGCCCGGGGCCCGACTAGCTGAAGGCTCCCGGAAACACCTGCTGGAGTAGCGCTACCAAGCCGTCGTACGCAGCATTCGTCGTCAGACCCGCAGCCAGCGCGTAGCCGCCTAATCGCACGCGATCCACGAACGTGCGCGTCTCCTTCCCCGGCTTGCCTGCGTCGCGCTCGAGGGCTTTGCCCAGAGCCCTGACCCCATCGGCGCCTAACAGCGCGCCAGCGGCTCGGAGAAGGCCGTCGACATCGCCTACTTGCACGTTCGCAGCTACGGCGCCGGCGCCGGCGGCTACGGCAGCGTTGTCCCCCACCGTGATCGTCGAACTGGGCGCAAAGAGCTGCGTCAGGTGCAAAGTCACTTCATGTGCCAGCTGCGGACTGGTCTCTACCGTGGGCCCTCCAGCGTCGCCCACTTCCTGAGAGACGTCTTCCAGACTCAAGGCCAGATCGAGCGCAGTGGACTTCACCCGGTCGAGGATGCCTTGCAAGCGCGTGCGCGGAAGGGAGATGTTCGCGTGATTGAGCTCCATCATCTCCATGTGCGGTGCTTTACCTTGCGAGGCGAGGTTGCGATAACGGGCTATCCAGCCCAGCGGTAGATACAGCCCCGGGTCTTCGGGCCCCGCGCCAAGCGCCTCTAACTCGGCGATCGGCTGGCGGATATCGACCGCTGTCAGCGCCTTGCCGCCCAACTCGTCGGGGAGCTCTGATGCGGTCACAGACCTCGTTGCGGATGACCCGAAGGCCCCGTCGAACTGCAACTTGATTGGCAAGCCGCCGCCCTTGCGGTAGGCCGGCACGTCGTCTTCAGCGGGGTAGCCGTCCAACTCTGACTTGATCCAGCCGGAAAGATCGTCGGCGCCTATCCTGCGGCTCACAACCAGCAGGCGCCTCAGAGCATCTGCGATCGAAACCTCAGGTCCGAGAGCGAATCGATAGCCCGCTCCAGCGCCGTTGCCATGCTCCCCCCTTAAGAAAGGCCGGTCCCTTCCAATCTAAGGGAGCCCACCGACGAAATGCCGTTGGCGAGAGGGCGGGCAGATCCGCCCCTAGCGAGCGTTCGCTCCTGACCTCGCCCGGCTGGACCTCGCGGTCTCTCCATGCGCAGTCAAAATTCCCTACTCTGCGCGCAGCCGCGCCCACGGCACGAACCTGCCGAGACTGCGGCGCAACCCTTACCGGCGAAAGTCGGGAACTCTGCGCGACATGCTGGCCTATCACTCGCGCAGCCCAGGCAACCCAACGAGCTCTCACGGGTGTGGCATCGCTCGCGGCACAACGGGCCAGCGGCCACGATCCAACAAACACAACCCAAGCGCAGGCCAAACGACGGGAGGCCCTCATCGACGAGCGGTCGAAGCGACGCGAGTGGGAACGCGCGAACCCTGAAGCCGTCACCACCCCCGCCAGGCTAGGAGCTATCTGGTCCCAATAAAGGGCGGAGTCGCGTTGAGCCGCATCGTTGCGGCCACGGGCGTGTCGTTGAGCGCCGCGTCGCGGATTCGAAGCCTGCAGCTCCTTCCGCACCCTCGGCATTGGGCGAACCTTGCAGCGTTGGCTGAAAGCCCCCGCCCAGATGAACCTCCTGTTCGAGACTGACTCCCGCGGGGGTGCCAGTCTTCTCCGAATTCGGTCCCTTGATCCATCGGCATCCTCATGACCCCCGCGGACTTGTGTTGTTTGCTTGGATAGGTGAGGGATTCGTCCGCATCTCAGCCCGGCAGTATGGAGTCCGGTGCCTGAAATCCCTATGTGGTCGTAGCCGCCATCTGGCGGGCTTTCATGCGTAGCCTCTCGGGGCTCACGTCGAGGGCCCTGCACTAGAGATGTAGGCCGCCGGTGGGCCCTTGTGGCGCACCGTTTCGACGAGCATCGTCAGCCACATGAAGGCTGTCGAGTTCGAGCTCGAGGGCACGATCCAGGCTCCCGTTGACCAGGTGTTCGCACGACTTGTCGACATTGATGGGCAGAACGCATGGATGACCGGGAAGGGAAGCATGCTCAAGCACACCCGGCAGACCTCACCGGGGAACCCCACCGTCGGCACGACGCACCTCGACGAGACCACCAGGGGACCGCTGCCGGGCGAGATCGTCGAGCTCGAAGCACCACACAAGCTTGTCTTCCACTGGTGGGACAAGAAGAACGGCAAGCTCAGATTTGAAGGCTGGCCCAGCTACTCCCTGCAGCCGAATGGGGAGAACACACTCCTCCGCCATCACGCCAAGTTGGCCACGTATGGCGTGTATCGCCTGGCCGCGCCGCTTTTCCGGCGCTTCGCCGTTCGGGAACGCACAGCAACCATCGATGCGCTCAAGGCGTCGTTCGAGCCTGGCCCATCGGCTAGCCAGTCTTAAACCACTGACGCCGGCAACCGGGGGCACGCGCTAGAAGCAATCGCGGCAACGCTATCCGGGAGTCGCCTACTGTTCGGACCGCTGAGACGATCCGACGTCCCCGGTGGCAGTGACTAGTCATCAGCTGCTCACGCTTGGGATTCCCCTGGGAGCGTGTAACTGTGAAGGCAGCGGACCTTTGACCGCAAAAGTCGGCGGCAGCGCCTGCTTGAGCAATCGAAGGTTCGGACTTGGGCCAGGCTTTCGCGTCAAACACGAGGGTTTGGCCTTCGTCTTTTTCTGGGAGACGTATGAGCCCTGGCTCGTCGAGCGACCCCGGTGAAGCCATGTTGCAACGGGGTACCGCCGCCGTGTGGCGTCGTGGCCACCCACCATCGGACTGCACAGGCCGCTCGAATCGCCCCGCGGCTGACCGGCGCGCTGCATGTGTGAGGCGTAGAGCAGCGTTGTGGCTTGCCAGGCGTGCGACCCTGTAGGTACGGGGACCAGGCGAAGAGCAGTGAGGTCGTTGCAATGCATGGCCATGGGAGACCCGATCCGATACGTCACTGTTCGAGGCGCCGGTAGTCAGCTCGTTCACCTGGCGGTACATGGCGGCGATGAATCGCTTTGCGGCCTGCAAGCTAGTGGGCGGGGTTCGCTTCGCGCATGGCATCCGGAGGGCTGCGCTTTCTGTGCAACCTTGGCCCTTTGATTCTGGAGCCATTTCGACCAACGAAGATGGCGTTGCCATCAGCCTCACTCAAGGTCATCAGGCAGCGTCGCGCCCCCGAAGTGTGAGGATCGGCCCGGGATCTGCATGTCCTCCGTCGACCTCCGGCGAAGGCACCTAGCCCTTTCTCTGGCCGCAGACAGGTACGCCACAGGTGACTCTCGCCGCCGCTGAGTGCCGTGGCGAAGCGCCCGGTCATCGGCATGACCGCACGGAACGCGGCATGAGCGGGCGTTTCAGGGCGACTCGGCGGCCTGGTGACCCACCGGCATTGCGATCCGCGTCGTCGGCCAATCGTTGTGGTTCGGCAACAGGCAGTGAATGCTCCCGCGGCCATGGCCACTTGAAGCGTGCGCTGACATGATGTGCGTCAACGGTCAGGGTCGGCAAAGGGGCGCGATGAGGCGGCGTTGGGCATTACTCATCACCGGGCTGGCCGTCGCAGGTCTACTCGTCAACACACGCGCCACCGCCAGGCCGCTGGACAAGGGCCTCTTCCACGACGTCTTCACCAGCGACCCCTACGACTGTGACGGTACCCCGGCGCAAGAGCACGTCGACATGTCCGGCAAGTTCCTGCTCAACCAGCGCGGGGGACCCAAGCACCCGTTCCCCTATTACCAGGAGCGCGCCCACGGCACAGTCGTGTGGACCAACCTGAACACTGGCGGCACGTACACCAACGTGTTGAATGCCGGTCGCAAGGACCAGACCATCGTCAGCAACGGTGACGGCACCATCACCATCACCGTGTTCTCCTCCGGCGGTTCCCGCTACTACGACCAGGACGGCGAGCTGGTGCTCAACGCTCCCGGAGAAGTCCGGTTCGCCATCGACGTCGACTACAACGGCACCGTCCGCAGCCTTGCCGACGACGAAGAGGTTCCCGGCTCGTTCCGAATCGTCCGCGACTCCACCGGACCCCCCGACGCCGAGGGGCGCGACTTCTGCGCTGACCTGGTGGAATTCACCACCTAGACCGGAGTCCTCAGCGGACTCCCAGCCACCGGGATGACGCAGGATTCGGACTGGCGGCGAAGGCCGAGCTCGAGGCTCTCGGCCCTGCCTCAACACCCGGCAACCCGACTGCCGCTCATCGGCATGAGCTGGCGCTTGTGGCGGAGAAGGGTCTCGAAACCGTAGGCACTACAGGCGCGCACGGGGGTTCGCAAGCCTGAGGAGACGCAGCGCCCCAGTCAGGCCGCGGAACTTTCGCACCCCCTCCTCAGTCCTCCCGCCGGACGCGAAGGACGTATCCGAAGGGCCACCCACCGAGGTGACGCAGCAGCGCCGTCGGGCCGCGGAACTTTCAGGACCCCTTATCTGTCCTCCCACCGGGCGCAACGGATGCATTCGCAGGATCACGTCAGCGAAGTCACGAAGGCGCCTCGCGAGGCCGCGGAACTTTCGCAGCGTCTTATCTGTCCTCTCCCCTTGAGTCTCAGGGGTTGAGTGATAGGGCGGTTTTGAACGTCCTCCGTTGCCTCGCTTGTCGTCGACACGACCACTCAGCGGGATGAGCGGACGTTCGGTCAGGCTTGAGCGCAGGACCGGATCTCTCCGCGCGGTTACCTGCGTAGAAGTAACGCCTGCTACATTTCGGGTGTGCCGCACTCCTCGCAGGACGGCTGGTTGCTGGTCGTGGTCCGCGTGTCCGCAGAGCCCTCTCGACACCGGGTCGCCGTATGGCGAGAGCTGCGCAAGGTCGGGGCCCTCTCGCTGGGCCAGGGCGTGTGGGCGACGCCCGACTTGCCGTTCTTCAACGAGGGTATCCAGCGCGCCACCGCGCTCGCGGAGAACGCTCTGGGTGAGGTCATCGCCATGACGGCCCAGTGCCGCGCCGAGGATGACGCGACTCGGCTCGAGCGGCTCTACAACGTCGCCCGAACGGCCGACTGGACCGAGTTCCTGGCAGACTGCGCGAAGTTCGAGGCCGAGCTGGCCAAGGAGATCCGCATCCAAAAGCTCACGTTGGCCGAGCTCGAGGAGGAGGAACAGAGCCTGGAGCGGCTGCGGCGCTGGCATCGCGACCTCACCCTGCGTGACGTGTTCGGAACCCCCGAGCGAGGGCGCGCCACGGACCTACTCAAGGCGTGCACCGCCGCGTGCGAGAACTACGCCGAGCTCGTGTTCAGTGCGCTGCACGAGATGCCCGAGAACCGGCAATGAACCGCCCCGGCCACAGCCTTACGGCAGCATCGCGGGACCCCCGGATGTGGCCGCTCTACGCGGCAGGCTTCACCACCGCGTTCGGGGCACACGCGGTCGCTGCCAACCTGGGGGCATTCTCCCAGGATGCCGTCCAGTCGTTGATGACCCTCGGCCTCCTGCTCGCGTTGTACGACGGCGCCGAGGTCCTGCTCAAACCCGTCTTCGGCGCCCTCGCGGACCGGATCGGAGCCCGCCCCGTGCTGATCGCGGGTCTCGTCGGGTTCTCGCTGGCATCGGCAACATATGCCATGGCGGACCGGCCGAACTGGCTGTGGGCCGCTCGGCTCGGCCAGGGGGCCGCGGCCTCGGCCTTCTCGCCGTCGGCCTCGGCGCTGGTAGCCCGGCTCAACCCGGCAGCCAGGCACGGTCGCGCATTCGGCAGCTACGGCTTCTACAAAAGCATCGGCTACACCCTGGGCCCGCTGCTAGGCGGTCTGCTGGTCTGGTTCGGCGGCCTCCGGCTGATGTTCGTGGTGATGGCGGTGGGGAGTATGGCTGTCGCGGCTTGGAGCGCGATCACGGTCCCCCGAGTGCCACCCCTCCAGCGGACCCGGCAAACGGTGGTCGACCTCGCCCGTCGGCTTAGCGATCCAGGGTTCCTGAAGCCCACCGCGGCACTGACCGGAGCCACCGCGGCACTATCGGTCGGCGTGGGCTTCCTGCCGGTGACCGGGGCTGCCGCCGGGCTGGGGTCGGTCGCCACTGGGGCGGCCGTATCCGTCCTGGCGGCGACCGGTGCATTGGTTCAACCCAGGACGGGTCGTGCCCTGGACGAGGGGCGGATCACGGTAGGTGGAGGACTTGTCGCGGGGCTCCTGCTTGCCGCGGGTGGACTCGCGTGCGCCACGCTGGGTGGTCTGCCCGGGGTCCTGTCGGCAGCCGTCCTGATTGGCGCGGGAACCGGACTCATAACCCCGCTTGGGTTCGCCGCCCTGGCGGCCTCCACGCCCCAGGCCCGACTCGGTCAGACCATGGGCACCGCTGAACTCGGCCGGGAGCTCGGCGACGCCGGAGGTCCCCTCTTCGTCGCCGCGGTCGCCACGCTCGTGACCCTGGACGTCGGGTATGCCGCGCTGGCGGTCGTGCTGGCTGCCGGGCCACTGGGGGCGCTGGGCATGGCATGGGACGCACGACGGCGACGCGACAGTCGCGACGAACCGGCGCGAACAAAGGAGGAACGGCATGTCTGAGCAGGTGTTCATCGTCATGGTCGGCGCGGTCCTGGGCCTGGTCCTGGCCCTGATGCTGACGATCGTCTCGGTGATGGCAGTGATCACGGTGCGGCGCGTCCGGCGGGCCTCCCGAGCCGCCCGCGAGACATACCGACGCGGCGCGGCGCTCGTGTCCGCCCGAGGCCTCAGACCGCGGCGGGCGACACAGCCGGGCTCGGCGCCGCCGGGCGTCAGCCTCTTCGCGGCCCACGCGCGAGCCACGGTCGGCTCGCTCGGCTGGTGGATGGTTCAGCGCGATCGCCGCCGGTGCTGGCGGACGGTGGCGGCGGCCCGCCATGCGGTCACGGTCGCCCAGCGGTCGGGCGTCGCGGTAGGAGACCTGCCGCTCCTGGCCGCCCAGCTCAACACAGCGGCCCGTGGCGTCGACTCCGTGCTCCGCGCGAGCTCGCGCGTCGGATCCCTGCGCCCCGCGGCTCGCCTTGAGGCCCGCAGACTCGAGGCAGCCGCCCCGGAGATCCACCGCGCGGCACTTAACTCGATGAGGGCGAACGCCACCGCCGACAGCGAGCCCATACTCTCCGCCCTGCGGATCGAAGTGGCCGCACTGGCTGCCGGCGCAAATGCCGCCTATGGCGTCCCGCGCCCGGCGGGTTGAGACCCCAAGCGCCGATTGCTTTCCGGTTTGGTCACGCGAGAGGCATCGTGTGGGAAACCGCCGCCCTCAGCTTTGAGATGCGACAGCGGGTCGTTTGCGTTTGCGGTACTCGACCGTCGTGAGGTAGACGATCACGGCGTCGAAGATCGTGAGCAGGATCAGGCTCATCGTGGGGTCGTAGGCGATGCGGTAGATCTGGTAGATCATGAAGCCGATGGTCAGGATGATCAGGCCGAGGTAGGCCCAGAGTCGCTCGTGCAGGATCTCCCAGACGAGCACGATCTTGCTGACGCCGTGCGCGAGTAGATAGATGGCGGCGAACAGCAGGCCCCCGTGGACCAGCCCGTGGGTGCTGTGCAGCAGGTGAGTTGCCACCCAGTCATGAGGGTCCTCGGAGAGTTCGCCGTGTGTCAGTCTCACCGCGAGGTGGTGGACGAACTGTGGACTGATGAATAGCAGGATGAGTCCCCCGGCGATCTCGAGGAGTCCGTCGAGTCCCTTGAGGATGATCCCGACCTCGAAGACTTTGTCGAAGCGGGTGGTTGCTTTGAACACCAGGTCGTGTCGTCTCAGCCGATACTGAAGCGCACGATGCAGAATGCGCCCATGGCCAGGCAGTAGATCGCGAAGGGCCGCAGGGTCCGGGTTTCGAAGAAGCGCAGCAGGAAGCGGACGCTGAGGTAGGCGCTGACCCCAGCGGCGAGACAGCCGACGATCACCGGCCCCCGGATGCCATCTCCTGCCGGACCGGCCAGAACAGGTAGCTTCAGCACGCCAGCGGCGAAGATCACCGGCGTGGCGAGCAGGAACGAGAACTTGGCGGCGTCCTCGTGGTCGAGGCCGCGCAGCAGTCCGCCGACCATGGTGATGCCCGATCGGGAGATGCCGGCCAACAGCGCAAGCGTCTGGAAGGCCCCGATGATGCCCGCCTCCCGATACTCCAGGTCCAACAGGGTCCGCCGCTGACCGACCACCAGCCGGCCGTCGTCGGGCCCACCACTCGAAGCTCCGACCATGGCCGCCTCTGGTAGCTCGGCGTTTCGCCGCTCGGCGTCGCGGCGCAGCCGCTCCCCGAGAAGCAGGATGAGCCCGTTGATGAACAAGAAGATCGCCGCAGCGAGGGGCTTCGCGAACAGCGTGCGGAAGCTGTGCTCCAGCAGCAGCCCCGTGACGCCGACCGGGATGGTCGCGATCACGATGAGCCAGGCAAGACGCTCATCGCTGGTCTCGATGCTTCGCCGCGTGCACGACCGGAAGAAGGCGGCGATGATCCTGACCCAGTCCCTCCAGAAGAAGACGAGCAGGGCGAGCGCCGTGGCTACGTGCAGCGCCACGATGAATGCCAGGTATGGCGACTGCTCACTTTTCTGCGTCGATGCCTCTGTGACGAGGTGCTGCCACGGCCCGCCGATCAGCGCCGGAACCAGGACCGCATGGCCGAGGCTCGAGACCGGGAAGAGCTCGGTCGCGCCCTGCAGAACGCCGATCACCACAGCCTGCAGATACGTCAGCGGATCCATCTCGCAGCCTCCACACCCGATACCAGGCACCGCGCCGGGCGCGATACGACGAGCCGCAACAGGCTGGTCGCGGCAAGGGTAACCAAACCGAGCCGCTCCGCCCCAAGGCTGCCTAAGGAGCGCGACCTTTCCGTCCGCTCATGCCGATGAGCGTGCGTTACTCCCAGGCTGGCGCCAGGGGTTAGGGCGCCGGCATCCGCGCTCGGGTGGCGACTTCGGTGGCTACCTGTGTTAGTGGCCTGCGTGAGGCCCGTGCAGCGGTTCGCAGCATCTCAAAGGCCACTGTCATGGTGACCCTGGAACGCTCGGCGATAACGCCCTTGGCCTGCTCGATAACGACCCTGCTGTGGAGGGCGGACCCAAGCTGTTCGGCGAGGACCTCGTGGCGTTGAACGGTCCAATGATTCAGAATGCCGAGGGTTGCCATGGTGGACATGACCTGGCCGAGCTGCAGTTCCGGCTCGTTCAACGCGTTCCTGGTATCGCAGAACAGGTTGAGCGCGCCGATGGTGCGGTCTTTGAGCCGCATGGGCAGCGCATAGGCGCCCACGATGCCGAGTCCCATCGCTTCGCCGGTGAACGTGGGCCACCGGAGGCCTTCAGTTGCCAGGTCGGGGACCGCGACCCTCAATCCGGAGGTGAAGGCCTCGAGGCAGGGCCCCTCGTTGTTCTGCAGCTCGAACAGTTCCAGCAACCTGGTCTCCTCATTTGAGGACGCCAGGACGTATAGGTTTCCGCGCTGGTCGTCGAGCATGATTCCGGCGTTCACCACGGGCAGGAACTCAAGACAGCTGCTGACCAAATGGTCGGCCAGGTCAACGGGGTCGAAGCCTGCCACCAGCGTGTCAGCGAGTGTGGCCAGCCTGGCGAAGACGGCGGTGTGAGCGTCTGCCTCGTCAATCGTCACGATCGCGATCCCCTTTTGCACTTCGTTGGTCACTCGCGCTGGCGAGTAGGGAAGTGCGACGGGGTCTGGGCCGCAACATGCTTTAACAAATCGGTCTTGCGCTACCGAAACTACCGCATAACCAGTCGAGGCGTACCGGCGCGACCGGGACGGCGCATCACTCCTCGCGCGGTAGTCGGCCGGCATCGGACCCGTCGCGGATCGCGTCTGTTGGCGAGAAAGGGCTTGCGCGAACTACCCCATCCGGGAGACCCGGCAGGTGTCGTCCGGGAGACACCGCTGACGGCCGTGGTGGGGTTCTAGAGGAGAAGGTCGCCCTTGACTACGGCGCGGGAGACGTCGTGGATGCGGGCGTGGTGGTCGCGGGCGTATCTGCGCAGTATCTCGAAGGCGTCGTCCATGGTGGTCTCTCGCGTGGTCGCGAGCACTCCTTTGGCCTGCTCGATGATGAGCCGGGTGTTCAGCGCCTGTTGCAGCTGTTCGGAGGTGCGCTGCTCCTGCCGGGCCGCCGAAGCGTGCGCGAGGTAGCCAGTGGCGATGCTGGCGAAGATTGTGGCGACGCGGAGATCCTCGGCTGACCAGTCGCGCGGTTGACTGTCATAGAGGTTGACCGCTCCGATTGCCTTCCCGTCGGAGAGCATCGGGATGCCGGCCACGGCCTGGATCCCCGCAGTCTTGGCCGCATTGACGTAGTCCGGCCAGCGTTCGCTGGCCTCGTCCGAGGCGATGTCCGGCAACGCAATCGGGCTCGCCGCTGCGACAGCGTCGATGCACGGGCCCTTCTGCCACCGCTCCTGCACACGCTCAAGGTCGGCGATCGACTCGATGGCAGCGGTGACGAACCGCTGCTGACCGTCGTGAACCAACGTCACGCCCGCCCCGGTCAGGTTGAGAACCTCGGCCATCTCGCCGGTCAGGTTATGCAGTACGTCACCGATGCCGTAACCGCTAGTCAGAGCCGCAGCGAACCGCTCCAGGCTGTCGAGAAGCGTGTCGGGATTGGCCACAACACTTGGCCCTTCGTGGGCGCGACCGGGCGCTAGCCACTCGATTCGCAGGGGGCCACTAAGAGCCGCCAGCACCATCATCCCACAGCACCGACTACTCGAAACGAACGGAAGGCTCGTCCGCTCGATCCGGGTCCAGTACTCACAACCCTGCGCCACCCCCCACCGATTGACCGCCTCCGCTCGCAACGCACTCTGGATCGTCCCCGTGCCTAAAGCTCTTCCCGATCCAGCGCCGCAGGCAGTGCGTCAGTTTGAATGGCCCGCGCGGGCGGGCGGTCCGGGGACTTTCGGCGGTAGTCGTGCGGGGGCCCCGATCGTAATTTTCCCCGAAGGTTCTCTGGTCTATCGCGAGGGCTAGGGGACTTAGACCCCCGAGTCCCAGACCCCGACCCGGGGGTCGCATCAGATTCCCTCGTGGCGGATCGATGTCGGCGTCGCCCGCGATCGTGGGGGGCGCCAGCCGGCCGCTCATGCCGCTGATGGTGCGCTCATGCCGCTGAGCGTGCGCTCATGCCGATGAGCGTGCGGTTTTTCTCCGGGGGAATCGAGCACGCCGAGGCGGCCTCAGGGTCATATGTTGCCGCCGGACCAACCCTCTGCCTCGCGGGGCTCGCCGCCTTGACGGTGTCCACCGGGCGTGTCGACTTCACGGCGCTGGCGGCGCGACAACTGGTACAAGACGCGGACTATCACTACTGCAACGAGCAACGCGATCAGGATGAGGATCGCTAGGGGCCACGACATGGCACCTCCATTAGGCCATAAGGACTGGTCTTAAGCACACCTGCGCCCGTGTCATCTGAACAGGGACCGTCGACACTGAACATCGGCGGCAGTGCCGTCACCGCTGCAAGCTCGCGGCTGACCTGGGATGGGGGTGCTCGCACCCCATCAACGCCCTCTCATGCCCTGAGTGTGCGGTCATGCCGATGAGCGGACACCGACGTATGCCGTTGTCGTCGCCTGGGCCTACGAAGGTCCCTACCTCTCGGGGGCGCGGTGGCCCACCATGGAGCATGGCAACGCTTGGGAGGTCGACATGACGTGGACTGTGGCAATCCTCATAGCAATCGCTGTGCTCGTCGTAATCGTGGTGGCTCGCGGCTTATATCGAGCGCAGCGTCGGCAGCGTCACGATGCCGAGCTGCCAGCCGGATACCGGCAGCGCCCAGGCGACCACTTTGCGTCGGACCGTGCTAGCGGTGCAGAACACGACCACGGGCCGAGTGGTGGTTGGGGCTAACGTCCGCTCATGGCTCCCTTCTGTGTCAAGACGCTGCCGGGAGTTGGGTTCTAGGCTTGCGTGTGACGGGTCCGGGAA
>JAUKWE010059140.1:0-61221 GCA_032356425.1 Cumathamnion decipiens | reverse complement strand
CCCGCCGTGCCGGCGGCGGCGGCGGCGCCGCGGCCGAGCAGCAGGCGCCGCGGGTCGCGCGCCCGGCGCCGGCGCCGGACCGCGGCGACCGCGACGAGCGCGGTCACGGCGATCGCGAGGTACGCGGCGGCGCGGTAGCGCGGGCCGAGCCTGCCGAGGAACAGCGCGTCGCGCGCGGTCTCGAGGAGCGCGTGCGCGGCCATGATGCCGAACAGCACCAGCGCCGGGGGCATCACGCGCGGCGGCGCCGCGGCGCGCGCGGGTCGCAGGAGGCTCATTGCCGCCAGATCCCGATCACGTGCACGCCGCCGTCGCCGCGCGCGAGGTGGACGTACGTGCTGGCGTCGAGGTCGAGGCGCTGTGTGGCGATCCGCGCGATCGTGTAGCCGTCGCCTCCGCCGGGCAGCGCGATCGCCGGCGTGCAGGTGCGCCCGGTCGCGTCCGGTCGCAGGGTCACCGGGGCCGCCCGCGTGTGGCCCTCGCGATCGTAGGCCGTGACGGTGTAGCGCGTCGCGGGCGCGACCGGTGCCAGCCCGTAGGTGAGCATCAGGTCGTCGAAGCAGACGGCGTACCCGCCGGTCGCCGGCACGACGTCGAACCGATCGAGCGGCGCCGTGCGCGCGAACCAGTAGCGCGCCGTCGCGCGCTGGCGGGCGACCAGCATGTCGGTGAGGTACTCGACCGAGCGCGGGTCCGAGAGCCGGCCGCTCTCGACGGCGGCGTGCAGCTGGGCGCGCGTGTAGCGGATCAGGATCTTGGCGCCCCAGAAGTTGTCGATCCGGTCGGCGGTGCGCAGCGGCAGGTAGCTCGGGGTGTTCGGCTTCCAGCGCCCCGGATCGTAGCCGTCGAGATCGAACAGGCCGACGCCGGGCAGCGGGGGATACACCCGGTGCTCCCAGCTCCGCTCGTACAGCCCGGCGCTCGCGAACGAGGCGAGCATCTCGGGGAAGTCGACGATGTACGCATGGCCGAGGCGCGGGTTGCCGCCGGTGCGCTCCCAGCTGCCGAGCGCGCTGCCGAAGTCGATCAGGTAGTGCTTGACGTAGCGGCGGCCCGGCAGCGCCGGATCGCGGACCAGCATGTCGAGCGAGTTGTCCTCCATGATGTCGGTGTGATCGAGCCACGCGAACATCGCGAACGCGCCGCGCAGATCGCGGCGGAGCTCGTGCGGGATGTGGTCGTTCGGATCGTCCGTGCGGGTGCCCTCACCGGGGTGACCGCCGAGCCACGTGCCGTCGAGCATGCGCGACGCGAAGCTGCGGATCCGGCCGTCGGGGCCGACGTCCACCTGCGCCAGCATGCGCTCGAGCTCGTCGCGGCCGAGCGGACGGGCGTGGCCGAACACGTCCTTGATCTCGGCGCCGGGGGCGAGCCGCAGCTCGCTCGGCCGGAAGTAGACGATGTGGTCTTCGGGGACGTTGTAGCCCATGCCCCACAGGAGCCGGCCGACGATCACGCCGGCGGCGGTCTCGACCTCGGGGTAGCCGGCGTTGTCGAACTTGAGGATGAACTTCTCGCCGCGCGCGTCCTTGATGATGAAGCCGATGTTGCCGCCGCCGACCTTGGTGCTCTGCACGGTCCACGGCTTGTGCGGCTCGGGGCTGCCGGCGGTGCCCGGGCCGGCGCGCAGCTCGTCGGGCGTCACGTCGCGGACCCCGAGCCGGTTGGTGAACCACGTCGAGTTCGGCACCTCGTCGAGCGCATTGATGCCGATCGCGCGCCGATCGCGCACGACGTCGAACGCGCGCTTGATCGGGCGAACCAGGATGCCGCGGACGTGATAGAGCAAGATGTTGAAGATCCGTGGCGCGGGGGCGACCGGCGTATCGCGGCGATCGTCGACGGCGGTGATCGGAGGTGCGTTGTGAAACCGTGCGGCCGGCAGCGTCGGGCTCGCGCAGGCGGCGAGGCACGCGACGGCCAGGGCGATGGACAGGAGGATCCTCATCGGCGCTTGGTCCTTTCGTCGAGCTCGAACACGGGATCGAGCGCGAGGTTCAAGAACACGCCACCATCGATCGATGATGCGAGGCTCGCCCGTGCGAGGAAGCTGCGATCGGAATGGAGCTCGAGCGCCACGCCGTACCCGACGCGCAGCCCGGTGAGCCGGGCGGCGTCGAGCGACTCGTAGACGCGGCCGGCATCGACGAACAGGCTCGCCGACACGCTGCGCGCGAGGTCCCACTGGTAGTCGGCGGAGCCGACCATCGCGACGCGGTCGCGGAACCGATCGAGCGGGTAGCCACGCAGCATGGTGGCGCCGCCGAGCCGCGGCAGCTCGTCGAACGGGACCTCGGCGCGCGGCCCGGTCACCGCCTCGCCGTGGGCGCGCAGCGCGAGGACGCGCGGGCCCGGCCCCAGGCGCAGGAAGTGCTGGAGGTCGACGCCGTAGCGCCAGAACTCGCCGCCGCTGCCCTGCGAGGTCACCCGGCCGGCGAACACCGCGGCGAGCGAGCCCGTCGCAACGATCGACAGCGGCTCCCACGCGACCGCGCGGCGCCGGCTGTCCCAGCGCAGCTCGAGCTCGCCGTAGGCGTTGCGGACCCCGTGCGTGAAGCCGGCGAGCCGATCGGTCTGGTACAGCTCGTCGATCGGCCGGCCCGTGGCGCCTCGGCCGAAGGTGTGATCGGCGAGCGCGCCGGCGCCGCGCAGGTGCAGATCCCCCCCGAGGCGGGCATCGAAGCCGGCCGTGACGCGCGCGATGCGGTGGCGAAACCGCGCCTCGGTGGCCATGTCGTCGCCGAGCGGGTCGCCCGGGTCGCTCGGGCCGCTCGGCGGCATCGCGCCGGTCTCGTCGGCGTTGCCGATGCCGTAGAACGCATCGTCGGGGCGGCGCTCGTATTCGGCCCTGGCCTCGAGCGAGAGCCGCTTGCCAAAGCGCTCGCCGCTCTGGAGCGCCAGCGAGTAGCGCTGGCGAAACCGGCCTCCGGCCGACGCGCGGAGGTCGAGGTGCTCGCCCGCCCCGAGCAGGTCGCGGTGGACGAACCGCGCACCGAGGGTGAGGCCCACGCCGCTCTCGAGCTCGAGCGTCGGGAACAGGCCGACCGTGCCCGCGTCGTTGAAGAACAGGCGCTGCGCCCGGTCGACGACGCGGTAGCGCTCGAACGCCCAGGCTCCGCCCTCGAGCGGCGCGAGCGCCACCGTGGCCGCGACGCGCGGGACGAACAGGGCGCCGCGGGTGATCCAGCGCAGCGCGCCGTCGCCGGGATCGATCGGATCGGTGCGGCCGCTCTCGCTGCCGGGCGCGGGGGCGCTCGCGACGTCGCGGGCGGTGGGCTCGTCGCCGGCGGGCTGGGCGAAGCTGGTGGCCGGCGCCGAGATCAGCGCCGCGACCGCGAGGATGCGCAGGGTGGTCATACGGTGGCTCCGGCGCCGGTCGCGATCCGCGAGGCCGCGGCGGTGAACGTGGCGCGTGGCTCCCTGGTGAGCGCGCGGTGGCCGCGGGCGATCGCGGCGGCGATCACGAACCACACCCCGATCAGCCCGAGGTTGACGAGCGCGAGCTCGCGGCTGCCCAGGCCCAGCTGGTGGATGCCGATCCCGACGACGATCGCCGACACCGTGTCGCCGAACCGCACGAAGAACGTGTCGATCGCGACCTTGGCCTTGTACTTGACGTCGCGCGCGGCCGGCAGGAACAGCGCCTGGCGGACGGTGTTCTGCAGCGAGTAGTCGATCGCGTTCTCGCCGACCTTCGCGGCGCGGACCAGCGCGAGCCCCCCGATCGCGGCGATCGCGCCGTACGTGCCGAACGCGATCACGGGCAGCACGAACAGCGCGCCACGCACGCCGAGCCGCTGGACCACGCGCGAGACCAGGAGCGCCTGGACGACGAAGCCGACCAGGTTGACCCAGAAGAAGAAGTCGCCGTAGAACGCCTTGAGCACCTCGCGACGGTCGGCGGTGATCGCCGCGTCGCGCGCGGCCCCGGTGAGCGCGGCGTGCGCGGTCGCCGGGATGACCTGAGCCGCGTGATCGGCGGCGGCGTTCGACAGCACGTACTCGCCGGTCGAGTTGACGAGGTTCGCGACGATGGCCATCGCGGCGATCGCGAGCAGGTAGCGATCGCCGAGGACGAGCGAGAACCCGCCGGCACCGCCGATCGGGGCGTTCGCGACCTCGGCCCGGGCGCGCGGCGCGCGGGCGACGGCGAGGCGCTCGATCCGGTGGAACAGCCCGAGCCCGACCGCGAGCAGGCCCGCCGCCCCGAGCATCAAGCTGTACGTGTCGGCGAGCCGGGTCAGCCACGGGCCGACGATCGCGCCGGCCGCGCCGCCGATCGCGATGAGCGCGAACAGCCGCTTGCCCTGCTCCTCGGTGTACACGTCACTGGCGTACGACCAGAACTGCGCGATCAGAAACATGTTGAGCAGGCCGAGCCAGATGTAGAACGCCAGCCCGATCGGGACGCCCGCGCGGCCGAGCGCGAAGAACGCGCCGAGGCAGGCAAGGACGATCGCGTACGAGACGTTGATCAACCGGAGGCGGCGGACCCGGTTCGCCAGCCCGCCGTAGAGCGGCACGATCCCCACGAACACCAGCGCCATCGCGCCGCTCGCGTAGATCTTGAGCTCGTCGCCGCGCAGGCCGAACATGCCGCCCGAGAGGATCAGCCCCTCGCGCACGGTCTTGAGGATGTAGTAGGCGCACAGGATCGAGAACACGCACGCGAACATCAGGAGCGCGATCACGCCCTCGCCCGACTGCACAGGAGCAAAGGGTCGCAGTGCGCGGTCGAAAAGCGTTGTCTGGCTGCCAGTCATCATGAGTCCAGGAGTGCCAATCATTCTCGCCACCGATTCATGCGGCGTGCCACAGGCTCCGCGATACCGATCTCACGGTGAGC
This sequence comes from Cumathamnion decipiens, assembly GCA_032356425.1. NCBI lineage: Eukaryota > Rhodophyta > Florideophyceae > Ceramiales > Delesseriaceae > Cumathamnion > Cumathamnion decipiens. The sequence continues at coordinate 56,375 of JAUKWE010059140.1, read as the reverse complement.
CGGTGCGGCAGATCGCGATGAACTCCGGCGAATGTTGGCACTCGCCATGAGGATCGTGATGCGATGGTAGGGATCGCCCCCTCGACGTCGCCGTGATCGCCCCTCGCGTTCGGGGTCCGGGTCGGCCGCGACCGGCGCCAGGCCGGGCCACGATGGCGGCTTGCCGGGCATGTGCATCGCACATGCGCTCGATCCGGGGCCGTGGCTCCCGCGTGCGCGGCGATCACCGCAAGTTATAGAAATGCCCATCGTTTTCGGCATGCGCCGAATGTTCGTCGTACCGCCGCCTCGCGGTCGCCTACACGGTCATGGAGCGGAAAGCCCGCTTCGCGCAATCGAGCAACGTCTTGCCGAGGTTCCGAGGGCCAAGCCCATCGTTCGTTGAAAGTGCTCGACACACGCCGCACGCACGGCGCTCCCTGCGCAGTGGTCGCCCTGAAGTAGAAGCATCGCGGACGATCCGGTGCTGATGCTTTGCTCGAACATCCCCTGGCGTCTCACGTGGAAGCATCGCCCGAGAAATGAGGTTGATGCTTTATACTTAAGGAGTATCAGCTGCGGTGAAGCTGGCCAGCGTGCAGGCGTGCTGTACTTCGTGTTCAACCGCAACGGCGCGGCGCCGACCGGCGGTGGGCCCCCAGGAGCTGCCCGAGGCGCGGGTGGGGGTGGCCTCGGTCGCATACTCGTCGCTGCCGTCACTGGGAGCATCGACCGTGCAGACGTATCAAGGCTGCGTTTGCGGAGGCAGATCTCCAGCCCTTTGCTGAGCATCGATCGCCGAATCGTAGCGAAGCTTCGCTACCCACCCACTCCCGTAGCCTGGCCGTTGTGCGTTTGGACACGCTCACGACCAATCTTTTTGATCACAGGGTGTTAAAGTCTTTCGCGCATGATGGCCAAAGGGGACCTGTACGGGCGAAAAGTTGGAGACTACCTCTTGCTTGAGCGGATCGGCGAAGGTGCTTTCGGAGACGTGTATGGCTGCAAGCAGCCCATGCTTGGGCGAGAGGTGGTCGTCAAGGTCCTGCATGAGAAGCTGCGGGGACGCTACGTGCTCGTGCGCCGCTTCCTGCGCGAGGCCCAGCTCGCGTCGCGGCTCGACCACCCCTACGCCGCCCATATCTATGGGTTCGGCATCGAGACGCAAGATGGGCTGGTGTGGATCGCCATGGAGCGCGTACAGGGTGTCACTCTCGCCGAATGGCTCACGCTGCACGGCCCGATGCCGATCGGGCAGTTCGTGGCGTTCTTCGAGCGCATCGCCGCGGTGGTGCAGACCGCGCACGAGAGCGGCATCGTACACCGTGATCTCAAGCCGTCGAACGTGATGGTGATCGAGCGCGCCGGGGAGCTCTTGCCCAAGCTGCTCGACTTCGGCGTCGCCAAGCTCCTCGACGGTGTGGTGCTGCCGGAGGGCATGCCTGACATCAACGAGCTGACCCTGGCGGCCACCGCCGAGCACTCGGACAGCGTGGTTCCTCCGCCGGGCAAGTCGACGGTGAGCGACCCGGTGCAACAACAGCAACCGCTGGAGCAGGACGACCCCGTCCGGCTGACCCACAACAACCAGGCCCTCGGGTCACCTCCCTATATATCGCCCGAGCAGTGGGACAACGCCGTCGCGGTCGGGCCGGCGACGGATCTCTACGCGCTGGCCGTGGTCGCGTTCGAGGCGCTGACCGGCCGCCGCCCGTTCGAGGGCGCGACGATCGCCGAGTACGCTGCGCTGCACCGCTGCGGACCGGTGCCGATGCTGGGCGGCAGCTTTGCCCCGGCGCTCGATCGCATGTTCCAGCGCGCGCTGGCCAAGCGCCCCGAGGATCGCTGGGACACCGCGCTGGAGCTGGCCGGCGCGCTGCGCGCAGCCTCCGGGATCGGCGCCACCCGATCGGATCTGCCACGGATCGAGCACGACGTTCGCGATGCATGGCTGGCGGACGCGCCGCACCCGCTCGCCGAGTCGATGGCCCAGCTCGATGACGCCCACAACGCACACCAGGCCCGTGACATCGTCGAGGGGCTCGTCCGCACCCTCCTGCGTTACTTGCTCGCGATGACGTTCGTGATGAACGTGCCCGTCCGTGAGGACGACGGCGACCCCGCGCTCCTCGAGTTGGTGCGCGCGATGGACCGGCGCGAGTTCGGCGTGGACAAGCGTATCCGGTTGCTCCGACTCTTGGTGCGGCGGCTGACGGGCCCGCGCGGCGGCTACCCCGTTCCGGAGTTGCTCGAACTTTTTACCCCGAATCTCCACGGCACCGACGGGCTGGATCCGATCCTCGCGCTGTACACGGCCACCGATCACGCAGTCACCGAGGAAGCGGTGAGGTTGCAGCTCCTGCGCCTGATCCCCGCGCTGACCCAGCTGCTCCGCAGGACCACGTTCGTGCTCGACTACGTGATCGTGGTGCCGCGCCATCACGCGGCCGTTCGGTGGACCGGCCGGCCGCGCCCGCTGCGCGTGCTGGCGAACGTGGTCGACGGCGAGCTCGTCGATGACCACCCGATGCTGCTCGACCGTGCCGGGCGGGTTTGCATGGATCTGTGGCCGCTGGTGCAGGCCGTGCCTCCACCCGATGGTGCGGAAGCGGAGCTGTTCGTGTTCGACAGCCACGGTCCGGACGGCGCGCTCCTGATCGCCGCGCCGTCCGGACTCGAGCGCCACGACGTGACCGCGGGGGACTGGGTGACGACGCACGTGATCGCGGAGATCGAGGCCAAGACGCGCATGCGCGCGCATCTCCGGATCGATGCTCGTCGGTGGCAGGACCGAGGCCGGCCGAACGCGCTGCTGTGGCGCGGCAAGGTGCTCGCGGACTTCGAGAGCTGGGCGCGCCTCACGTCCGGCGTGACGTCGCTCGACGATCTCGAGGCGTCGTTTGTCGCGTCCAGCCGTCGGGCTGGACGGCGCGCGCGGTGGATCCGGCGCCTGCTGGTCGCGGCGAGCGTGTTGACCGTGCTCGGTGTCATCGACTACCGCTTCGTGCTGCAGGAACGCACGGCCGAGCAACTCGCCGAGCAGGCCGACATCGAGCAAGGTCGCCAGGCGCTGCTCCACGACGAGATCGAGGAGGCGCAGCGCTACCTGTTCGAGGCGTACCGACGCGGCAACCACTCGTGGCCAGTCAAGTTCATGCTGGCGCGCGCGCGGCAGCCACGCCTGGCCGAGCAGGCACGCTTTGCCGCCGCTGCCGGGCACATGTGGTCGGCAGCGTTCTCTCCCGACGGCCGGCAGATCGTCACGACCGACGACGCGTGCGCCAGGATCTGGGACGCGCGGACCAACGCGCTGCTGTTCACGCTGCCTCACGGCGATACGGTCTATCACGCGGTGTATCGCGCAGACGGCAAGCGCCTCATCACCGCCGGCGGCGACGGCGTCGTCAAGATCTGGGACGCCGCGAGCGGTGCGCGCCTGCGCGAGCTCACGCACGACGGTCAGCCGTTGCGCTACTACACGGCGGCGATCTCGCCCGACGGCGGGCTCATTGCGGCGATCGATCTGGCGGGCGCGTTGGCGGATGTCTGGGACGCGGCGAGCGGCGCGCTCCTGGCCGAGCTGCGCAACGACGCGTCGGGGTTTCCGTCGATCGCCTTCAGCTCCTCCGGCGGCTGGCTCGCAACGACCGGCGGCAACGACGTCCGGGTGTTCGACACCCGCACATGGTCGCAAGCGCTCAACCTCGCCGGGCCTCGCATTCGCGCGCTGAGCTTCGATCCGACCGGTGCGCGGCTCGCGACCGGAAGCGCCGCGGGCGACGCGTCGATCTGGGAGATCCCGAGCGGCACGCGGACCCGGCACCTGCGAGAGGTCGGAGAGCCGGTCAACGCCATCGCGTTCTCGCCGGACGGCCGGCTCGTCGTGACCGGTGGCGGCGACGGCGCGGAGCAGATCTGGCAAGCGAGGTCCGGGGCGCTGCAGAGCCAGCTCAACGCCCTCCAGAGCAAGATCTTGACGATCGAATTCGCGCCGACCTCCCAGCTCGTGGTCGCCGCGGGCGCTAGCGGGACGGTCGTCGTCGCAGACGCGCTGGGGATGCCAGTCGCGGCGCTCGAGGGGCCGCGAGGCGTCGTCAGGACCGCGCACTTCGATCCGACGTCACGCCGCGTCGTCGGGGCGAGCTGGGATGGAACGGCGCTGGTGTGGGATGCAACCGCGCCGTATCGTCGCTGGAGCTCGCCGCCGATCAGCGACGACTGCGGTCTCGTCCCGAGCCTCCAGCCGGACGGGCGGTTCGTTGCCATCGGCTGCTGGGACCGCGAGACTCGCATCTGGGACACGGCACGAAATGTGCTGCTCGCCGAGCTGCCGAGCGTGACGCCGGTCGACGGCGACTTCGCCTCCGCGTTTCCAGCGGTGTCATCGGGCGGGGATCGTGCCGCGATCGCGCGCGGCAACACGGTGGAGATCTACGAGCTACCAGGCGGCCGGCTGCTGCGCACGATCAGACACGCCGCGGCGGTCAACGCGGTCGCGTTCGCGGCCGTGGGGCACGACCTCATCAGCGGCGCGACCGACGGCTCGCTGTTCGTCACGCGCGACGGTCGCGAGCCGATCGCGTTGCCGGCCTTTCCTGGTGGCATCGATGCCGCGGGATTTCTTCCGGATGGCCGCGTGGTGGCGGCCGACGCGCGCAGCCGGCTCCGCGCCTATGACACGAACCGCGGGGCCGTGCTCGCGGATCTCGCGCTGCCCACCCGTGTGAGGCTCTTGCGCCCATCACCGGACGGCTTCACCCTGATCACGATCCCCAGCTTCCCCGGCAAGGTGGCCCCGCCGGTGCTGTGGGACCTCGAGCGGTATCGACTCATCGCACCCCTGGAAGGTCATACCGGGTTCGTGTATTCGGCACGCTTCGTGTCAGGAGGTCACGAGATCATCACCGCGGGTGCCGACCGCGCGGCCCGGCTGTGGGACGGGCACACGGGCCGGCTGCGCCAGACCTATCGGGGGGGCTCGCGCTTCCTGGCCGACGCGACGCTCACGGCCGATGGATCCATGGTCATTGCCGGAGACGGTGATGGCCTGCTGCGATTCTGGGACGTGGCCGGACACCCGCTCTGGAAGCTGCAGGCGCACAAGTCCCATGTGGTGGGGATCCATCTCGAGGGTGACGACATCGTGACGCGCGGGTTCGGCGGCGATGTTTCACGGTGGACGATCCCACGATCCGAATGGGTCATCGAGGCGACGTCCGCGAAGTAATGAGCGTAGGGTTGCGCTATCGTCTCCGGATGAAGAAGAAACCCAACCCCACCAAGCTGACGGTCCATCGCGAAACCCTTCGAGCCCTCGCCGGCATCGAGCTCGCACAGGCCGCTGGAGGAGACGCCGCCGTGCCGCGCGACTCGGGCATAGCGATGTGTCCCGCGCCGGCTGGCATCACGCCACGACCCCGCGACTGAGCTCGCGAGGCCTGCCTCCATCCCGCCTACCCACCCGATCACGCGCGGAGCCACTTCAGGAGGACGTCACCAAGCGTGCCCCGGTGAACCGGCTTGGTGACGTAATCATTCATGCCGGCGGCGATGCAAGCCGCTCGGTCGTCGTTCAATGAGCTTGCCGTCATCGCAATGATGGGAACGTGGCGGACGGATCCCGCGGTCTGTTCACGCCGGCGAATCTCGGCGGTAGCCTCGTACCCGTCCATCACGGGCATATGGCAGTCCATCAGGATCACGTCGTAATGTTCGCGGCTCGCGAAGTCGAGCGCCTCGCGCCCGTTGACGGCCACGTCGAACCGGCATCCCATCTGTTGAAACATCGCGATGGCGATCTTGCGATTGATCACATCGTCCTCTGCCAGGAGGAGGCGCATCGATCGCAAGGCGATCGGCCATGCCGGCGGCAGCACATTCGTCGCGACCGGCCTGGGAACGGCCGGCGTTGCGGCCTGCGGCACGACCTCCCGAGCGACCGGCAGCGCGACGAAGAACGTCGAGCCCTTGCCGACCTCGCTCTCGACCCAGATCCGGCCGCCGTGGCCTTCCACGATCTTGCGTACGATCGCCAGACCCAGCCCGGTGCTGGCCTCGCCGCCCGTCGTGCCGACGCTGGTCCTGCTGAACGGCTTGAACAGCTTGGACAGCTCTGCCGCCGGAATGCCTTGTCCTTGATCCTGCACGGCAACGGTGGCCAGTTCGTCCGAACCGGTCAGGACGACGCGCACCACGGTGCCCTGGTGAGAATACTTGACGGCGTTGGTGATGAGGTTGTTGAGGACCTGCTCGAGCTTGCCGGCATCACCGGAGACCATCACGGCCTGGGGTGGTGGGGCGAACTCCACCGCGATGTGTTTCTTCGCGGCGAGCACGCGATTCATCGCCACGTTGCGGCTGATCAACGGCCCGAGATCTGCGAGCTGCCGGCTCAAGGTCAATTCGCCGGCCTCGATGGCGGTGACGTCCAGGAGCTGGGTCACCAGGGAGAGCATGAATTCGCTCGTGCTCCGGATGGTGGCGACAAACCGATGTTGCGTCTCGTTCAGGACCGAATCGGCATCGGTCTCCAGAAAATCGGCGAAGCTGAGGATGATCGCCAGCGGGTTGCGTAGATCGTGCGCGGCCATGCCCAGGAAACGATTCTTCTCTGCGTTCAATTTCTGGAGCTCGACGTTCTTTTTGGCCAACTCTCGCTGCAGCGTGGCGAGCTCGTTGTTGACACGCGAAAGATCCTCGTAGAGGGCGTTGTCCTGCTTGCGTTGCGGGCGGTCCTGCAAACACGGCCTCCTGGACGGCGTGGGCAGGGCGTGGAGCTGTTCGCTGATCCGCGCCAGCGCCGAGCTGCTGCGCGCCGCCACGACCGAGAAGGCCCTCTCTTGCTCCGTGCCGGCAAAGTGCAAGGGCGTTGACCGTCCGCCCACGTTGACTGACAGTGTCCAATCAAAGGCAGCCTTGCGCTCGTTCAACGCGGCGAGAAAGCTACGCGCATCCTCGGAGCAAGCGTCTTCTACCAGGCTGAGGAGCGGCGTGCCTGCTTGCAACGGCAGCGCTAGTTCCAGGTCATTTTGAATAACCTGGAGAATCGTGCCGGCCCGGTCACAGGTGATCGCCAGGCCCTTCTCCTCGTCAGGCAGAGCCACGTCGGCCTTTTTGGGCCATCAAGTGGTTGGCCAGAATGATGGCCTCCTGGGCGTTCGCGGCGCAGCCATCGGAGTTCGTGGTGCGCCAGAGGTCCGGCGCAACTTGAAAAGGATATCCGCCCACAAGGATGGAGACATCCCGGCACGCGGCATTCGCGCGAACCATCTGGATCAGCTCCACGGCCGCCTTGACGTGGGAGGACAGCGTGGCCGAGATGCATAGCATGTGCGCTTGACGCTGGATGACGGTCTCGACCACGGACCTTGCCGGCATGTTGGCGCCAAGGTAGAAGGTGTTCCACCCGTCCATCTCGAAGAAGTCGCTCACCATCCTCAGCCCGATCTCGTGCAGGTCTCCTGCGACACAGGTGAATACCAGGTTGCCGGCCCGCTTCTCCGTGGCGAAGACGTACGGGTAGAGCTGCGACATGATCAGTTGTGTGGCAGCTGTACAATAATGCTCCTGTGCCACGCTGAGCTCGTTGAGTTGCCACAGACGCCCCACTTCGTATTGTACCGGCTGAAAGACATGTAGATAGATGTCCTTCGCCGTCACGCCCGTGGCGACAGCGTGGAGGATGTTCTGGCTGGCGAGCTGGCGCTCGCCGTTCAGGAGCGCGTCGAGATAGGCGCGGGCCAGCTCGGCATGGGGCGCCGTCGGTTCCAGGTAGGTCGGGATGTCCGTCGGCATCGATGATATCCGTGCCAGGCTCGAGCCGATATATTCCCTCGCCAAGGCGCCGGCCTCGCCCGCCAGCATGTCCTGGACAACGACCTGCGTCACTTCGAGGTGCCGCCGCAACTCTTCCGTGGGGATGCCCCGTGTGCCGAGCATGACCTTCGCCCAGGCGATGTAGTGGGCAAAGAGTTCCGGATCTCCCGCGTCCATCGCATCGGCCAGGTAGGTCAAGTGATAATGAGCGTCCTGCAGGCATTTCTCGCGCCCCGCCGGGCCATGGCGCTCCACCAGCTCCGGGTGCGCGAGGTACTGCCGATGGACCAGCTCCTCGGCCAGGACGGCCTGGCTCTGGCGCAGCGCTTCGCCGAGGCCTGCTTGAAATGGCTGCTTCATCGCCACCCCAGGTGACAGCAGGGCGTCGGCGCCAGGTGGCGGTGAGCTCTGCGAGAGAGCGATGGTGGCCTCATCTGCACTCGATCCGGTGGACATGGACTACTCCTTTGGAGGGTCGCGCTAGGAACTATACCCCGCCGTTGCATAACTCCTACGCGGCGGGAGGCTCGCGAACGCGGTATGTCACGCGGGAGGGCGAACCTCGCAGTGGCCGTCCCGTACGGCGGCGAGCGATCCAGCCGCAGCGGAGTTTTGGGCGCTGCGCCGGATCGCGAGCAAGAAGGCTTACGATCCGCCTCAGCTGGGCGAGCCTCTCGGAGCGCAACGAGATCGGGCTTGACCTTCCGATCTGGACCGAGCATCGGGTGCACGTGAAGCGCGTCACCCGCGAGGAGGAGCGCGGCGCGAGATCGGCGCGCTGACCGGCGGTCACCACATGGCGGTGTAGCCGAGGTTGAACTGCACCGCGCTGGTCAGCGCGACCACGGTGACGCTCGAGTCGGTACCCATCGCGTCGGAGTTGATCGTCGTGTACTGGTACGACAGCGACGGCGTCAGTACACCGGAGCGGCCGATCATGAAGTTGCCGCCGACGCGAGGCGCGACCGCGAAGCCGGTGCCGAGCCCGCTGACGTGGGAGGCGCCGAGGCCGAGGCCGAGGAAGCCGAACATCGAACGGTTGAACGGCACGTGGTAGCTCGGCTCGATCAAGCCCGACCACAGGGTCGAAGCCGCGCCGCCCGCCTTGATATTCGAGATGCCGAGGATGGCGGATAGCTCGAGGTTGTCGGCGAGGAACCAGCCGGCGGTGGGCGAGATGTTGAGGTTGCGGTAGTCCGACGCAACCGTGAACCCGGCCGAGCCACCAAGCTCGAGTACGCCGGCACGGCCGTAGCCCACCACGCCGCCGACGCCGGCCTGGCTGACGAAGCCGCCCTCGGGGAGCCCCGGCGACGCCACGGGAGGCTGGGGGTCGTGGTCAGACTGCGCCTTGGGGAGCGGCTGACCGTGCTCGTTGGGCGGCGCGAGCTTGCCGGGGGTGCCGGTGCCACCATCGGTGCCGGCCGGTGGCGGCGGCAGCGCCGGGTTCGCCGGCGCCGGGTCGTCTGCCATGGCAACCGTCGACGCCGCCATCAGCGCAAGCGACGTGAAAATAGGTATCGAGATCGAATGCATATTCGTGCTCTCCATTCTGCGGATCAGGAAAACAGGCAGGCGAAAACCGCTTGCCGCAGCTGAACCAGGGAGCAAGCCGCGATCCAGGTCGCAACCGCATGGCGGTCGCGTCGGGACGGCACCGTGGGCTTGCCGCTGCGGGCGACATATGCCCGTTCTCGATGGGCGCGCACAGTGCTGGCGTACGAGTCCGACGCGAGCACTCGAGATCTGCGAGCGTAGCTGCGGTCGCGTGGTCGTTTGAACGGTGATTCCCGCAGCGATGGAGATGTCAGCCGGCGGTCTGCAGGCCGGCGGCGATGCCGCCGATCGTGGTGTAGATGATCCGGCTGAGCTGGTCGGCCTCGGGGGTGCCGCCCGTGATGGCGCCGGCGCGGCGGCGGCGCAGGGCTTCGATCTGGACGTGGGACAAGACGTCGAGGGAGGCGTTGCGGCGTGCGATGGAGGCGGCGAGGTAGGGCCGGCTGGTGAGGAGCTCGGTCCGGCCCAGGGTGTCGTGGAGCGCGGCGACGGTGCGCGCGTGCTCGGCGGCGATCTGGGCGTAGATGTGCTGCGCGTCGCGGTCGGCGAGGGCGGCATATTCGCCGGCGACCTCGAGATCGGAGCGCACGAGGGAGAGCTCGCAGTTGGCGATGAGGGCGCGGAAGAACCGGGAGCGCTCGACGAGGGCGCGGACGGCCTCGGCGCCGAGCTCGGCGGCGAGGGCCTCGAGCGCGGTGCCGATGCCGAACCAGCCCGGGATGCCGTGCCGGCTCTGGGTCCACGAGAACACCCAGGGGATGGCGCGCAGCGAGCCGAGCGCGAGGCCGGCCTTGCGCGAGGCGGGCCGCGAGCCGAGCGGGAGGTGGGCGACGTCCTCGATCGGGGTCGCGGCGACGGTGTAGCGCACGAGGCGATCTTCGTCGGCGGTGAGCTCGAGGTAGCGAGCGCGGGAGGCGTCGGCGGCGCGCTGGATCGCGGGCTCGGCGTCGACCGGATCGAGCTCGCGCTCGGCGGCGGTGGCGGCGAGCACGGCGGCGAGGGTGAGCTCGAGATCGCGCTCGGCGATCTCGGGGTGGGCGTAGCGCGCGGTGACGGTCTCGCCCTGCTCGGTGACGCGCAGGCGGCCGCGCACGGCAAGGGCGGGCTGCGAGCGGATCGCGTCGCTCTCGGTGCCGCCGCCGCGGCCGAGCGCGCCGCCGCGGCCGTGGAACACCGTGAGGGTGATGCCGGCGGCCTGCGCGGCGTCGACGAGGGCGCGCTGGGCGTGGCGTAGCGCGACCGCGGCCGCGACGTAGCCGACCTGCTTGCCCGAGTCGGAGTAGCCGATCATGACCTCGAGCTCGCCGCCGAGCTCGGTGCGCCGCACCGGGAGGGCGAGCACCTCGCGCGCGATCTCGCCGGCGCGGTCGAGATCCTCGAGCTGCTCGAGCAGGGGCACCGGGCGGAGCTCGCCGGGGGCGAGGCCGGCGGCGCGGGCGAGGACCACGACCTCGAGGAGATCGGACGCGTCGCGGGTGAAGCTCGTGACGTAGCGCTCGCAGGCGGCGGGGCCGAGCTCGCGCCGCGCCCGGCCGATGACCTCGAGGGTGGCGAGCACCTCCTGGGCGTCGCCGGACAGCCCGCTGCGATCGCGCTCGGGGGTGTACGGCTGCGCGAGCACCTCGGACAGCCAGGCGCGGCGGCCGGCCTCGTCGAGGGCGAGGTAGCCGGGGCGCCCGCCGCGCGCGAGCAGCTCGGCGACGGCCTGATCGTGGACGCCGGAGTGCTGCCGGACGTCGAGCGAGGCGAGGTGAAAGCCGAACACGTCGACGCGGCGGAGCGCATCGCGCAGGGCCTGATCGGCGATCGCCGCGAACCCGGCGGCGCGCAGGCTGCGGTCGAGCACGGCGAGCTCGCCGCGATAGTCGGCGGCGGCGACGTAGCCGTCGTCGCGATGCTCGAGGGTGGCGCGCAGCCGCGCCTGCACGTACCACAGCTTCTCGCGCCACGGCTCGTGGACGGTGCGGGGCCGCGCGCGCGCGGCGACCTCGGGCAGGCGCTCGCGATCCTGCGCGAGCGAGGCCAGGAGCTCGCCCAGCGGATCGCCCGGGGGCTCGGCCAGGCGATCGGAGCGGCGCTGGGCGCGCAGCGCGGACACCGACAGGGTGCGGCCGAGCACGACGACGTCGTCGAGGTAGCGGGTCACCACGGCCGCGCGGTGCCGCGAGAACGTCGCGCGGGTCACCGCCGCCGTCACGTTGGGGTTGCCGTCGCGGTCGCCGCCGACCCAGGTGCCCCAGCGCAGGAACGCGGGCAGCCGCCACGGCTCGCCGAACCGCGCGGCGAGCCGATCCTCGATCGTGCGATAGATCCGCGGGGTGACGTCGAGCAGCGAGCGGCGGAACACGTCGAGCGAGCTCTCGACCTCGTCGAGCGGGGTCGGCCGGCGCGTGCGCGCATCCTCGGTCGCGTGGATCCCGAGCACGCCGGCCTCGAGCTCGGCCGCGACGCGCGCGCGCCCCGTGGCGTCGAGCTCGCCGAGCAGCTGCTCGATCCGCACCAGGTGATCGAGGGTCGAGCGCCGGCGCGCCTCGGTGGGGTGCGCGGTCAGCACCGGCATCACGAGCGCGCGGTGAAACAGCGCGCGCAGCTCGTCCGCCGTCGCGCCGCGATCGATCAGGAGATCCACCGCCGCGGCGAGGCCATCGGCGGACTGATCGCCGCGCGCCCGCAGCGCCCGCAGCCGCTCGCGCTCCTCGGCGATGTTCATCAGGTGACACTGCAGGGCGAACGCGCGCGCGAGGTCCTCGAGGCCGCCGACGTCGAGCGCGGCGATCTGGGCGCCGAACGCGGCGCGGCCGCCGTCGAGGGTCCCGGCGCGCAGCTCCTGGGCTGCGCGCCCGAGGCGCAGGCACAGCTCGTGCGTGGCCGAGCCGCCGAGCGTCGTCACGGCGGCGGCGAGCGCGGTGGTCAGCCGCGTGATGTCACGATGCAGGGATTGCAGGTCGGGCATGGGGGGTCGGGCGGCGGTGCCGCGAGGATACGCCAGGCCCGGGGCAGGCGGCGCGATCGCAGCCGGGCCGGCTCCGAAGATCTCCTGGTGCGCGGCGTGCGCGGCGTGCGGATCTGCGCGGTTGCTCCGGCAGGATTGCCATTCACGCCCCTGCCCGAGCGGTGCAGGCCTTGCATCACCTTGCGTCAAACAGGAGAATTCCAATGGGCAAAAAAGTCAGCATCGATCAGCTCAATCACTACTTGCGGGGAGAGATCTCGGCGGTCGAGACCTACCGCATGGCGCTCGACAAGCTCGACGCCGGGAGCACGGCACGCAGCGACCTCGAGACCTGCCTGCAGTCGCATCAAGCACGCGTGACGATGTTGCAGGACGCGATCTTCGCGGCCGGCGGCACGCCCGCGGACGGCTCGGGGCCGTGGGGCGTGTTCGCCAAGGCCGTCGAGGGCGGCGCCCGCATCCTCGGTGACAAGGTCGCGGTGGCCGCGCTCGAGGAGGGCGAGGATCACGGGCTCAAGGACTACAAGGTCGACGCCGGTGAGCTCGACTCGGCGACGCGCATCCTGATCGCGAGCCGCCTCATGCCGGAGCAGCAGCGCACGCATGACCGGATGAGCCAGCTCAAGAAGCGGCTGTCCGCGTAGCGCGCCTGCTAGATCCTCGCGGCCAGCCCCTCGAGCTGCGCCCACAGCGCGTCCGACACGCGGTCGCGCAGCGCTTCGAACGCCGGTTCGCCGGGCTCGTCCTCGAGCGGGCCCGGGAACGGCGCGTCGTCGAGATCCTCGTCCAGGGTGAGCTCGCCATCGGCTTCGCCGAGGTCGGCGGGCGTCTCCGCGACATCGTCGTCCAGGCGCGCGAACGTGCTGGTGGCAGCGGCGTCGACCGCGTCGTGGCGGCCGGTCGTACGATCGTCGTCGTCGGCCAGCGCGTCGCGCATCCGGGCGAGCGCGCGCGACACGCGCATCCGCACCGCACCCTGGCCGAGGCCGAACGAGTCGGCGAGCTCGGGGTAGCCGACGCCGTGGCCGAAGTGCAGCACGACGAGCGCACGCTCGGTCTCGCCGAGCACCGCGATCGCGCGCTCGGCATCCTCGCGCCGGGCGAGCAGCTCGGCCGGTGGCGCCTGGTCATCGGGGTGGTCATCGGGCTCGGGATCGGGCTCGCGGCCCCACGGTGCACGCGAGGCGCGCGCGAGGTGATCGAGGCAGCGGTTGCGCGCGATCTTGAGCAGCCACGTGCGCGGCGACGCCTCCGCGCGAAACCCGTCGAGCGCGCCGAACGCGCGCGCGAACGCGTCCTGGCTGAGGTCCTCGGCGAGCTGCGTGTCGCGCACCATCGCGCGGCACAGCGAGAACACCGCGGGCGCGAAGTGGCGCACGAGCAACCCGGCGGCGGTGCGGCGATCGCCGTGCGCGAGGAGCGCCGTCAGCTGGTTCGCGTCCATCCAGCGTCGATCAGACGAACGAACGGCCCGGTTGTCACGCGCCGCGCCGCGAATCCTGTGTTATTTAGCGATTTCAATTAGTTAGAATAAATATTTTCCGGCTGGTGACAGCTTGGGCGAGCGGCCGTCCAGACCGTCATGACCGTAGCGATCGTGAACAACGCCCTCCAGCTCCGCGACCCCAGCGGCGCCGACGCCATCACCGTCCGGTTCCAGCGCACGCTGCGCATTCCCGACGACGGCCGGACCTACCCGTTGCCGCCCAGCCTGGGCGAGTTTCCGCTCCGGCTCGTCCGCGACCACGCAGACCGCGTCCCGGCGGAGTGGGCGCGCCGCGGCGGCGTGATCCTGCCGATGTACCAGCGCGAGGCGATGTGGCTCGCGCTCGAGGGCGCGCCGCACGCGCTCAAGATCGGGATCGGCAAGGTATGTGCGATCAGCGGCGAGCGCTGGACCGAACGCCTGTGCGGCTCGCCGCAGGACTACGTCGTCGTCGGCGAGCAGCCGTGGCTCGACGGGATCGCGTCGGGCACCGGCACGATCCGCCAGTTCGTCGCGATGCCGCTCGGCATGGGCTACACCATCGAAGGCCAGCTCACGGGCGAGGAGCGGTTCGGCGGTCTCCAGCTGCAGTCGATCGCGCCGAAGCCGGGCCGCATCCCGGTCCGCCGGTACGACGACCTCGCCGAAGCGGACTGTTGCCTGGACGACGGCGAGGCCAGCGGCGCGATGGGCCTGGCCGCCGGCGGCACGATGGCGCAGAAGATCTACCCCGATCCATATGGCCTCGACACGTGGGACCTCGCGGCGCGGACGCGCGTCTTCGTGCACATCGTCAACAGCGACCTGTGGCGCGACATCACCGGGGAGGCACCGCCGCCGTCGCCGGTCAGCGCCCGCACCTACGCCGGCGCCGGCCTGCCGTGGTTCGATCTCTACGACGAGGCGCACCAGACGATCGCGCCGACCGCCAAGCTCGCCGGCGTCGCGTCGGTGAAGCAGCTCGATGCCACCAGGAGCACGAAGCCGCTGCAGGACGACCGGCCCGTGCAGGTGACGCACATCAAGCAGCTGTGGAAGCACGGCGCGCGGATCGTCGACGACGGCGAGTGGTAGTTGCGCCGGGTTGCGTCCGCCGCGTTAGCAGCGCACGATGTACCGAATCGCCTCACAGTTGTCAGACAACTCGAGTGTACCCGGTGCATTCGAGCCTCAGTTGAACACACTCGCCTCGTAGGCAGTAGAGTCAGGCGATGCGATCGTGGCCGGGCAGGGACCGTGCTCGACGCAAGACACCGATAGCGTTGGTATCGACGTGCTCCCGCTGAAAGACAAGGCTAGCCATCTGTGCACGAATGATTCCTGCCAGGAAACACTCGCAACGTTCCTCCGGAGAGTCACCTTCGATCTTGATATCAGCCTGCTGCTCGGCTCGTAGTCGTGTGACAACCGCGTGCACATAGGCATTGGTGTCTCTCGACGGCATGTGAACGGCATCAGCACGGAGTTTCCGCACGATGTCAATCGGTGCGCCTGCATGGTGCGAATCCGGCACGGTCACCCGGCCTCGCGATACACGGTCCACTGGCGCACGGCGACGGGCTCGGGCAGCGCCTTGGAGGTGTACGACAGCAGGGCGAGCTCGGCGTTCTGCTCGGCGAGGTAGGCGGCGACGCCTGACGAGCGGTAGGTCGCGTCGCTCATCGCGATCTGGTAGCCCTCGGCGAGCGCCTGGAGCTTGGCCGCGACGTTGACCGTGCCGCCGAAGAAGTCGGCGTTGGCGTTGAGCCGCACCGCGATGCAGGGGCCGGTGTTGAGCGAGATCCGCAGGCGGATCGGGGTATCGGTGCGCTTGGGGTGGAACGCGCTGTGGATCTGGTGCGACGCGCGCACGGCGTCGACCGGGTTCACGAACGTCGCCATCACCGCGTCGCCGATGGTCTTGACGACCGCGCCGCGGTTCTGCCCGACGATCGCGAACACCTCGTCGAAGTGCTTCTTGATCTCGACGAACGCCGCCGGGTCGCCGCGCGCGGCGTAGAACGCCGTCGAGCCGACGACGTCGGTGAACAGCAGCGTCTGCTCGCCGACGCCGAGCCGCACGTCGGCGCCGATGTAGTCCTCGGAGAACAGGTCGCGAAACTCCTGGAAGCTGAGCAGGTGGCCGGCGCGCAGCGCGTGGTCGCTCCACGTGGCGCGCTCGATGCGGAACGTGCCGGGGTCGGTGGTGTCGTTGATGAGCTCGATGGTCGCGTCGGGGCTCGCGATGATCGCCGTGCCGGGGGGGTGCGGCGCCCACGCCACGGTTTGCGCGCCGCCGTCGCCGACGTCGAGGTACCAGCCGCCGTCGCGGTCGCGCCACACGGTGTAGCGGCCGGGGGCGAGGCCGGGGTGGATCGCGACCTGGGTGCCCGGCGCGATCGTGCGCTGGACCCGGATGTGGTCCTTCTTCGCCGGCTCGGCGCTGCAGTAGACCTGGTCGGGGACGTCGCGCACCGAGGGGTGGACCCGGAACGTGACCTCGACGGACTCCTGCGTATCCGTCGTGAAGGTGACCTGGCAGGCGTCGCAGCGCGAGTGCGTCGCGAGCTGGGACAGCGAGGCGTTCTCGTCGCGCACGCCGCGGCAATGCGGGCACACGGTGTCCCACGACAGGGTGAGGATCCCGGCGCGGGTGGCGTGGAGCGCCGTGCGCAGGAGGTCTTGCTCCGGCAGGCCCCAGACCCGCGCGCGCTCGCGGATCTGGATGCGGTGCAGATCCTGATCGTCGCCGGTGCGCAGCCAGGCGACCAGCGCGTCGACGCACGCGATCGGCAGGCCCTCGGCGACGAGCGCCTCGCGCTGGTGGCGCAGGCGTTGCTCGGCCGGCTCGGGTAGGGCCGGCGGCGGCAGTAGCAGGACGTCGGGGCGCCGGCGGTCGAGCTGCGCGGCGAGCGCCGGGATGACGCGGCGGTACGCGCGCTCGAGCGACGGAAACCCGAGGCGCAGCGCCGCCGCGCCGAACGCGCCGCGTGGCACCGTGCCGAAGTAGAGGTACACGCGGGTCCCCGTGGCGATCCGCTCGAGGCGCTGGATCGAGTACATCACCTTCATGAAGCCGCGCTCGTAGATCCGCAGGCCGGTGAGCCACTGGTTGGCGACCCAGTTCCACGGCACCTCGATCCAGTCGTGGCGCACGCCGCCGTTCTTCGCGGTGCCCCAGCGCTTGCCGTCGCGCTCCTCGAACCGCATCTCGGCGGTGCCGAGCGCGCGGTTCATCCGCGAGGTGTCGGAGAGGTGCGGCCACAGCGCCTCCGGCGTGCCCTTGACGTCGAACACCCAGAGCCGCTCGATCCGCTTCTCGCTCGCCCACGCCTCGGGAAATGGATGCAGCGCGAGGAGTTGCTGCGCGGTCAACGGCGCATCGCCGGAGGTTCCTGCCGAGGTCGTGGCTGCCATGCAGGGGACAGTCTATCGCAGCTGCCCGCGCCGCGAGGCACGAAGCTGTCCCGGGTGTGAGGCCCCGCGACGCGCAGGCGCTGGTTCCGCGTCGCGACGCTCGCTTCGGGCGGTCAGCGGCCGGCTCGGCCGAGGGCGGGACGTCGAGGCGAGGCGCTCGTGTGATCGATGGCGGTGCTGGACCCTCCACATCGTCTCGCGAAGCAGCGCGGCCCCGGCGAAGTCACCGCGGGCCTCGGTGTCGTCGATGATCTTGTACAGGACATCGCGGAGGCCACCGGTGGGCTTCTGCTTCTGGGAGAGCGCCTCGTAGATCGCGCGTTCTTCGGCAGTCGGGGTTCGCGGCGGCGTGCGGAGCGCGAGGATCTCACCGAGCTTCGGCACCAGGTCGAGCAGCGGGAGCGCCGCGAGCATCGCCCAGCACCGTCGATCGGCGATCACCGGGTCGTCCAGACGATCGAGGCAGAAGTCGCTGAGGTGTGACGACACGCCCGACGACCAGACCGCAGCCAGCCGGTCATCATCCGGCGCGACGCGCAAGGCAAGCCAGTCGGCGAACGCGAGGACCGGCGGCTGCACGCGGAGGATCCACTCGACAAGCTCGACCAGGCCGAGGCCCGTCACGTCGGTCGTCGTGAGCCCGCTCCCCGAGAGCGCGGTCGCCATCCGTTGCAGCCGGGTGATCCGTTCGTCGACCTGGAGCCTTGCCAGCTCCTCGACGATCGGGGAGCGCGCGCCGAACCGCCGCAGCAGGTGCACCGCCACGCGCAAGCCATCACGATCGGCGGGCCCGAGGGCGTAGCGATCGAGGACGCGCGCCAGCTCGAGCTGGCAACGGTTGAGCCAGCCGGCGGTGCACAGCTTCGCCAGCTCCGCGACCTCGGGCGCGCGGGAGCCGATCAGGTCGTCGCGAAATCGAACGTGCTCGAGCGGATCGCCAGGTGCGAACAGCTCGAGCGCCTGGTCGACATGAAGATGCACGAGGTCCCAGTCGTCGGTCGCGATGGCACCGTCGACGAGCGCGACGACATCGAGCTCGGTGGCCTCGCCCGCCACGGCGGCGGCTTGCGCATCAAGGCAACACTTCTTGAACTTCCGGCCGCTCCCACAGGGACACGGCTCGTTACGGCCGACACCCATCAGCTGCTGCATGCAAAAGAGACTATGCCGCCGCCCTGACAGTCAGTCGCTGCTCGCCTTGCTATCCTGCAGGCCAGGGCCGTCGTGCGGTGAAGCTTCTGACACGATTTGCGCACCATGCTCGGTTCACCCCGCCGAGCCAATAGCTGTAGCAAGAGCAACAGCCAGCCCCTCGTGTGCGGTCCTTGAAAAAAACTGGTGTTACAAGAATATCTGGAGCTACGAAGAGTGCTTGCACTCAAGGCCTCGTGAGCTTCCGCTTGTCCACGCTATCGATGCTACCAAACTGTCTGTGAGCATCAGGCTGTTTATGCGATCGATGCTGTGCTCTTGTTTTACCTCGAGCGCCGGTCCTCGTTGGCTGCGGGCAGCTCGCAGGCGCGGGAGTAAGATCCAAAGGAGATCGGAGGCCACCTGCCAGGCTGCTGGTGCGCTATAGGATGATCGCGGAGGTGATGATGGATCGGGAGCAACGGGAGCGCGGATCCACGGATCCCCAGGAGGAGCACCAGCGCGCCAAGCTCCCGCGCGACGAGGAGGTGGCGGCGGGTACGTATCAGGTGCCCATCCGGTCCGCCGGCGGCAAGGACGCGCTCGGCGCCAAGGCGGATCTGCTCGCGCCATTCCACGATCAGATGGTCCAGGTCGCGCAGGCGCTCGCCGCCCAGTTCACGCCGCTGGGACTGCAGTTCCGGCCCCAGATCCTGCTCGCGGCCGCGATGCAGGTGGCCGCAGACCGGGATCCGCGGATCGTGCGCAGCTTCGACGACGGCCTGGGGCTCCTGCAGATCACGCCGCACCGGGGGAAGCTCGATCCGGCGGTGGCCCAGGCACTGGACTGGGATAACGCGCGGAGCATCGAAGACAATCTCCAGCACAGCCGGTGGCGCGACGCGCAGGCCAACCTGGCGGCCGGCGCTCAGATCATGCTGGGCCAGGCGCGGGCGATCCAGCGGAGCGTGCCGAGGGTGTGGGAGGAGATGGACGAGGCGCGCCGCTGGCGCGGGGTCTTGTACGCGTACGCCAACGGCGCGGCTAGCGCGATCTCGGCGCTGCGCCGCGGCGGGCCCAACGCCGCGATGATCAGCTCCTTCACCGATCGGTCGGGGAAGGTCGTCAGTCACGACTATACCCCCGAGATCACGGCGAAGCTGGACTACGTCGATCGCCACGATCCGTTCGCGCGCCACGGCGAAACCGCACTCGCCTCGGCCCCGGCGGCCGATGCGCTGGCGCGCCGGAGCAGCCTGCATCCCTCGGTGACGGTCGCCTCCGCGGCGAGCGCGCAGCACGCACCGCACCGGTCGCACCACAGGCGAATGCGGCGACGAACGCACCCCAGACAAGCGCGCAGCACGTACCCCAGGCGAATGCGCTGCACGCGGATGCGCTCACGGTCACCGCCGAGCCGGAGCTCCGCGCGCTGCTCTCGCAGGCGATCCCCGAGCACGACATCCCGCGCCTGCAGCAGCGCAAGGCCGCGCTGGTTTCGCTGTTCCAGGCAGTCCCGACCGCCGAGCGCGACCACCTGCGCGCGCGGTTGCATGACCCGAAGGACGCGCTGGGTCATCTGTTCCACGCCGCGCTGTCGACCAAGCTTCGCACGCAGCTGCTCGCGGCGCTCGACGGCGCGGTGATCCCGACACCGGCGGGCGCGGACTCCGTGGCGATGGCCGCGTTCGCCGCCACGATCCAGCCGGCGCGCTTCCGCCCCGCGGCGGAGGTCGTGCTCGATCGCGCGTGGCGCGCGTCCCAGACGGTGGCCGTCGTCGCGGCGTCGGGCGTCGGGCCGCCTGCCGACGAGCCCGGGCCGCTGGTGCACTGGCGCCTGCTGGATCGCCTGGGCGAGCGACGCGCCGGCGGGATCGTCACGTGGGCGCCCGGCCACGGCGCGCCACCGGCGATCCAGGTAACGATCGACCAGCCGGGCCGCTGGACCGTGGCGATCGAGATCGTCGACCGCGGCCAGGTGATCGCGGCGATCGAAGCGCCGATCCGGGCGCGGTCGGCGTCCGAGCGTGGCGATGATCTGCCGGCGCTGCTCGGCGGCAACGAGCTGGCAACGTCGGCCGAGGCGATGAGCGACCCGCAGGTCGGCACGCAGCTCGGCATGCTGCGCGCGCAGCTGGGCAAGCCCGCGCTCGGGTCGCGGAGGCCGGACGATCCGGCGTACCGGACGCTGGCCCGGGTGATCGAGGAGCTGCAATGGCAGGCGCACCAGCGCGGCTTGCCCGCCGAAGCCGAGGCCCTGGCGAGCTTCGAGGCCCAGGGCTTCGACGCGAGCACGCCCGGCCGCCGCGCGTTGCTCCAGCAGGCCATCGACGAGGCGATCGGACGCCACGGCCTCGAGGGCGCGAGTGCCCAGCTGCATGACCTGGTCGTGCCGCCTTCCGGCACCGGCCAGGGCGCCGGCGCGGAGCCGGCCGCGGAGGACGCGCACGCGCTCGAGATCGAGCGGATCCTCGACGCCGAGCTCGCGCTCCGCCGCGCGGAGGCGGCGAGCTTCCTCGACCGCTTCGATCACCAGGGCCGCGCGATCGCGCTCGGCCTCCTGGCGGAGAGCGAGGCCCGGCTCCGGGCGGAGCTCCGGCGCTACGGGCTACACCAGGCGCCGGCGCAGTCCGGCAGCTACGACCACCAGGGATCCGCGGGGGGCGACGTCACCGCGCTGCGGGAGGCGATCGATCAGGGCAAGAAGATCCGCGCGGCCCACGATCGGCTGATGCAGGCGGCCCGGGATCGCGCCGCGGGCGGCGACGCGGCCGCCGTCGAACAGGCGCGCCGGGAGTTCGAGGCAACCAAGCTGGTCGCGGTCGCGAACCACCCGATGCTGCAGATGTTCCTCGATGGCGAGGCCCGGCGCGGCATGTCGGCGCCGGGTGGGGCGGTGCCGGGTCCGCTCGATCTGGGTCGCTACGAGCCCGGCGCGTTTGCCCAGCTCCTGGGGTGGGAGCTGAACCAGAAGCTGGGCGATCTGCGCGCGACGCGCGACCATGTCACCGGGGGCACGCTGTCGATCTTCGGCGTGCCCAGGGTCGTCGAGCTGGTCAAGGCGAACCTGCACGTGGCGCCCGGCAGCGTGCACGACGGCATCGTCAACGAGCGCGCGGCGCACGCGTACGACGGCAAGGACGACAGCGGCGTGCTGGCGCTGTTCACGCTCGCGCTCGGCCTCCTGCTCGCCGTTCCGAGCGGCGGCACGTCGCTCGTCGGCGCCGGCATCGCGACCGCCGGAGAGGTCACGCTGCTCGCGGCCGATCTCTACCTGCTCGGCAAGGACTTCGACCAGCGCAGCCTGTACCACGCGGCGACCAACACCGATCTCCGCGTGGCCGACGCGCTGCTCCAGGAGGAGCCGGAGGCCGGTCCCCTCCTCCTGCGGCTGCTCGGCGTGGTCGGTCCGCTCGCAGGCGCGGCGGGCGTGGTCAAGCGCGTCGGGGAAGTCGCCCACGTCGCGCGCGCACGCCAGGGCATCGAGGCCGTGCGCGCGGTGCGTCGCGCCGCCGAGGCCGCCGATCAGGTCATGACCGATCCGCGCGTGATCGAGGCCGTGGAGCGGCTGCGTCCCATCGCGCGCGACGCGGGCATGACCGACGCGGAGCTCCACGCGCTGGTGCGCACGATCGGGCGCAAGGCCGGCGCGGCCGGTCATGCGGCGACGAGCACGGCGGAGGCGAGCGCGACGGTCACCCGGGAGATGGCGCCCCAGCTCGCGCGCCGGCTCGGGGTCGACGAGGTCGAGATCGCCGGCGTCGCGGGCGAGGTCGGCGTGCACCCCACGCTGCGCGGCGGCCGGGTGGTCGCCGGCAAGGTCGTGGTCGGCCCGTCGGCGACGGTCGGCGACGTGCTGGCGCACCGAGGCGTCGTCGAGATGCTCGAGCGCTACGACGGCCTGACCGGCAGGATCCGCGAGACCTGGGATCAGCTCGCCGAGGCGGTCACCGGCATCGAGCGCGCGAGCGCGCACGCCGCGTTCACCGGCGCGCACGAGGCGTTCGCCGAGGCTCGCAAGTACGAGGCGATGATCCGCGGGCGCATGGCCGACCTGGTCGCGCGGCTGGGCCACGGCGGGGCCGCGGGCGCGGCGGCGGCCTCGCGGATCGAGAACGAGATCCTGGTGATGGAGGGCGAGCTGTCGCACTGGCGCGGCGTGCTCGACGAGGTGAAGCGCACGGGCGATCCGCGGCTCGCGCGCGGGCTGATCGAGGCCAAGGACATCGGCAAGGTCACCGACGAGGCGATCGCGGCGGGCTACCCGGTGTTGCCGTCGAGCGGCTACCACTACCGGCGCTGGCCCGAGGGTGGACCGGAAGGCCAGGAGTTCCAGGTCCTGCGGGCCGACGCGAAGGGGCCCGATCCGCTGCTGCAGCCGCGGCGGCGCGGCAACGGCTGGGTGCTCGAGGAGACCGAGGGCAGCGGCAAGGTCCCCCGGGTGTTCGAGGCCGCGCTGCGCGACGACCAGGTGCTCGCCGGCATGCTCGCCGAGAGCCCGAGCCTGCACGCGTACTTCACGGTCCTGACCCAGCCGCACGGGATCGGGCTCCCGGCGTCGGCGGTGCAAGCGCGCATGAACCAGGTGATCGAGCGGGTGCGCACGCCGCGCGGCGCCACGGCCGGTGAGGTCGCGGCCGGGGCCCGGCGGGTGATCGACGAGGACAACCTGCGCCACGCGCTCAAGGCGGAGTTCCGCGACGAGTTCTTCGCGTGCGCGGCGCGCGAGCCGACGCCCGAGGCCCAGCTGGCCAGGTTTCGCGACCTCACGCAGGATCTGAACGCGGCCGACCTCGGCCACCTGCGGGAGGACTTCCTGGCGCGCCGCGATCCGGGCTCCGTGCAGCATGTTGTGGTCAAGCGCGCCGACCACCCGAGCCTGGGCCTGACGGCCCGGGAGCGGCACATCGATCGCGTGAGCGCGGACGGCACCGCCGTCGAGGTCAAGTCGATCAAGGGCAAGCTCTCGACGGAGGAGCTTGCGCAGCTCGAAGATTACAAGAAGATGGCCCCGGCCACAGTGCAGATCGCTGGCAAGCCCATGAAGATCGAACGCGTGATGTACGAATTCACGGAGCCGGCGGGCGTCCGCGCGAACATCAAGATCATTGAGGAACGGATGCTTGGTCAACGTGTCGCGGTCAAGATCTACAATCAGGGCGGTCACGGACGAATCTTCCAGAACAACGACGATCTGAAGGCGATCGAGGAGTGGCTTGCACGATGAGGCTGCAGATCTCGGCCATGGGGCCCGATCCACAAGGATTGTTTGCAAGAGTCGCCGGTTCGGCACCGTTCTCGAGGCGCAAGCCGTTTCGAGTCAGCGTGGACTACGACGAGGTGACCTTCGGCGAAGACTGGGTACATGAAGCCTTGAGACGGGCCGACGGGTTGTCCATCTCGGCGATTTGGCTCGGGCCACATGGGGAGCGATATACGGGGCCCTCGCTGATCCTCGAACGTTGGGGCCTCGTCTTGTGGGCGATCCGGGACGACGAGGCTCCCTCGCTTGAAAGCGTGTTCGTGTTTATCAAGAGCTTGCCGGTCGAGATCCTCGTGATCGGTCCCTTGTTCGAAGATCGAAGGTCCAATCCACCGCCGGGACAGTGGGACGGCGATCGCAGGCCATTGCACGGACTCGCGGAAGCACACCGCGTCCACGGGCTTGGCGTCCTGTTCCGCGGCAAGGGTCACGAACGGCTGGTCTCGCGGCGCTGGCTCGATCATGGCCCGTGGCTCGTTCGCCGGATGGAGGACGACACCACCTGGATCCAGTTCCACGATGCCACCGCCGACGCGGAGACCGCCTGGGCACAGGCGGCGCGCGCACATGAGCGGATGGGGATCTCGGACGCCGGCGGCTACCTCCAGCACGACTACGTGTTCGAGACGTCGATCAGCGGCCTGTACAAGCAAGCCGATCGCACGCTCACGATCTCGAAGTCGAGCGAGCCGCTCACCCAGGTGGAGCTGCTCGACCTGTGCGCCTACCGGGCGCAGATGCGCGGCGACGCGAAGCAACCGATCGATCGGATTCGCGTGCTGTTCTGGGACGAGCGCGACGCGCGACGGCACCTGCACGAGCTGTGGCTGCGCGCGCTGGAGTGCTGGTACATCGACGCGCAGGGCCGCGAGGTACGCGCCGACGACGGCTACCAGCCCGAGCGTATCGTCCCCGAGTGGGTCGAGCGCGCGGAGGGCCGCGCGCCACGCGTCGCGGCCGCCAAGGTGAGGCTGTCACTCGGGCTGGCCAGCTTGCTCGCCGATCCCGAGGGCGAGCTGCCGGGCGGCTGGTGCCGCGATGACCTCGTGCACCACGTCGTCGACTGGCTGGACGAGGCCTCGCGGCCCGGCTACGAGCTCCGCGAGGTGCTCGGCGCCCACCTGCCACGGGTCTCTGCCCGGGAAGGCGAGACCGGCGATCTGATCATGCGCGTGGTCGATGACGTCGCGGGTGCGCTGCCGGCCGAGGAGGCGGCGCCGCTGCTCGCCAGGGTGCGCGCGGTCCGGCGGGAGATCGAGTTGCCGTTCGATCCGGGCCGCCTGGGCCTCAGCCTGCCCGCGATCATCGCCCCGGATCCGTATCCCAGGCAGCAGCCGATCACGTTTCGCAGGACCAACCCGCTGAACGGCGTCACCGTCCACCCGGTGAGCGACGTGCTCGCGCGGGTGCGCTCGCTCGATCGCGAGGAGCTTCGCGACGCCGAGGCATTGCTTCGGCTGTGCGCCGACGATCGCTTCGTGCTTTCTGCGATCGCACCGACCGCGATGACCAACCTACCGACACGGTCGACGGTGTGATGCTCCGATCGACCACCGCCATGTAACGGTGTGACCTGATGGCTGCCCACGAAGGCCCCGTCCTCGCACTCTGTTTTCATGCCGGCACCCTCTACTCGAGCGGAGCGGACGGCCGGATGCTCGCCTGGGATCTGGCGACCGGCACGCACACGCAGGCCGCCGAGGCCGCCGATCCCGTCGTGGCCCTGGCCTGCGCCGGGGGCGGACTGTGGAAGCTGTCGCGCGGCCTGCTTGTCGGGCCGCATTCGGCGGTGGCGCTCGACGTCGAGCTCCACCGGCTGATCGTACGCGGTGATCACCTCTACGGTGTCGGCGATAGCGCGATGGTCCGCTGGCGCATGGTCGACGGTGCCGCGATCGAAGATCGATGGTGGGAGCTGCCCGCTGGGCCCACGAGCGACGCGGCGGTCCATGGCGCACGCCTGGTCGTAGTCAAGTACGATCGCGACGTCCACGTCGTTCCGCTTGATGGCGGCGCAACGCAGCGCTGGCCGGGCCGCGACTACTACGCCAAGAAGAGCCGTCGCCGCTTCGTGAGGTTTGACGACCGCGGCAGGCTCTGGGCGGTGGGAATGGGAGTGTACGACGCCTTCGTCGTGAATCCCGACACCGGCAAGCGAAGCCGGCGGCGGACCGAGGCGCCAAAACTTCTCTTGGACACTGCATCAGCCGGTCCCTGTGAGATCGATGACAGCGGCCGATTCCTGGCGACGATCCATACCGGCGAAGACCTCGAGGTCTTCGATCTCGCTACCGGACACGTGCAGTTCGCCGTGAAGATCGATCCGCGGGTGTCGAACGAGAAGGTTCTGGCCGGGCTTTCACGAGTACCGCGGTTCAAGCAAGTCGGGAGCCATCTCAAGGCGTCGGCGTGGCGAATTCCACCGCCGTTCACGGACGGCGTGCGCGCGCTCGCCGTAGCGCCCGGTGCACGGTGGATCGCGCTTGGAAAAACCACGGGACAGATCGTCGTGGTGGAGCCGTCGCGTGGCGGGATCGTCGAGCTGGGGAAGGCCGCCCCAGCAATCCTGGCTGAGCCGTCGATCACGGCGACTTGGATCTTGCCGGAGATCCAGGCCGCATGCCGGAGTAGCGACCATGTCATGCTGATCGCCGGCGGACGGATGTTCGTCGTCGACGCCAGCACCGGCACGCTCGTCCGCAACGTCGTGCTTGCTGGCCTCGCACCCGAGGCCTCGGTCTACAAGTGCATGGTGGTCGGTGACGAACTGCGGGTCTACATGGAGCTGCACAAATACAAGCAGGCTGGCGTCCAGGTATGGTCGCGCGGCGACGGTCGCCAGCTGCGCACCATCGAGATCACGTGCGTGAGCGCGTTGACCGCTGTTTTCGCGTTTGGCTTCGACCACCGCGACGATGGCACGCAGGCGACAATGCCGCTGTGCCGCCGCGATCTGATGCCCGGGGAATGCGCAACCTGGACTTTCGCGCCGCCACCTGGCGTGGTGCCGTCCACCTGCGTCAACTGGGTACGGATGGACCATCTCGGCGAGCGCCTGATTGTCGATCTGATTGACCGGGGCGCATGGTTCTACAACGCCGACGACC
The DNA here is from genome assembly GCA_032356425.1 of Cumathamnion decipiens. NCBI lineage: Eukaryota > Rhodophyta > Florideophyceae > Ceramiales > Delesseriaceae > Cumathamnion > Cumathamnion decipiens. The sequence continues at coordinate 29,688 of JAUKWE010059140.1, read as the reverse complement.
GGGAGATCGGCGCGAGCCTGCCGTTCGAGCCCGGTCGCGCCGCAGTCGACGCCAACGGCCGGGTTGCTGTGTTCAGCGACTCCCATGGCTGGGGCCTGTTCGATCTCGCGCAAGAGACTGTGCTGGTGCACCATGCAACCGACGAAGACCGCGGTCGCCTGATGCCACTCGATCACGACGTCGAGTCGGGGCGCGTGGCGCTGCTCGACGGCCGCAACGGGCGGATCGTCGTCTGGGAGCGTGACGGTACGCTGGTCGCGGAGCTGCCCGGCTTTGCCAGCGGCCGACACGGCTTCTTCGCGCGCGGTGGTCGCTATCTGGTTGCTCTTGACCGGCATGTCGTGCGGGTCTACTCAACTTGAGCAGCTTCTAGCCTGGAGGAAGTTCGTGAGGTGCTTGGCGCCCACCTCCACGGGAAAGACGAAGCCATCATCAATATCGACCGCGTGTGGGGCCAGCAACGACGACGGAATGTAGGCCACGTGAACCAAACGCCCGGTAGTTACACCGATCGGCGGATTCTTGAAGTCCCACCGAATAGACGGTCGGCATGTACTTGGGTACGATCCGAAATGCTCGGGAAGGTCGATGGTGGCATCGAGCCCAACGATGCGATCCGCATGGGCGACATCTCGGCCGTCCTTCACGCCGAATACGAAGAAGCCGCCGTCGGAATTCGCGAAGGCTGCAATCGCTTTCCGTAGCCGAGTCTTGTCGGCGTCGGATCTTGGATGCGGAAGCTTCTCCTTGAAGTCGAACGACTCGGACTCGAAGACACCCTCACGTACAAGGACAGCAACCGTGTCCAAGGTCCAGCCGTCGAGTTCGGGTAGGTCCAGCACGTTGCTCGAATACCACGATGCTGGCCGAATCAGGCGCTCGAAGCGGTTGTCGCTGAGCTCGTCGTGTCCGCGGTGGTGGCGGTGGTCGCCGAGCTCGCGGTGGTAGCGCTGGCCGTCGTGCGCGGTGGCCGACGTCCCCAACTCGCCGCGGTGGTCGCAGGTCGCCGAGCTCGTGCTCGAGGCCGCGGTGCCCCGCTCGCCGCGGTGGTGGTCGCGGTGGCCGGAGTGCTCGAGGCCGCGCTGTGGTCGCCGAGCTCGTCGTAGTCGCGGTGCCGGCGTCCCCAGCGCTCGCTGGCGGTGGTCTCCAGCTCGGGGCGATGCTGGTCATCGAGCTCGTCGCGGTGGCCGGCGTGCTCGCGGTGGCCGGCGTCCCCGGGCCAGGTTTCGCCAAGACGTCGTCCACGAACTCGAGCGGGTCGGTCCCACGGCATGACCTCGGCGGTGCCAACCGTGCCGCCCGAGGAGCGCGGCACCGGCCCGAGGAGCGCGCTGCGCCGAATCGAGGAGCTACTGAACGAGTAGCACGCGGCTCGCGGCGATCGCTTGGTGGCCGCCACCCACGACCTCGACGCCCGGCTGGACTTCACCACCGGGAGCTCGGCTGGTCGCCGATCGCGGGGCCGCGCTGTCCACACCGGCTAGATTACACTGGATTACAGACGCTACTCTTTTCCTGCGTGATGTGCCAGAGTCGTCGCCAACCGATGATTCGGTTGTAGGAGAATACGAATGGTGACAGCGACCCAGAGCTTGCCGATGTACTTCCCCACGTCATTTGTTCTCGACGAAGCCGGCGTGTGCGCTTCGCAGGTGCTGACCGCGTACGATCAATATAACCAATGGGCGAGCCAGGGCTCTCCCAAGAACCCGAACGACTTCACCTGGACACCTAACGGGCTCGGGTTCACGTACAGCGCGCCGCTCTGGGCGACGTTCACGATCGCGTACGTCTTCAAGCACCCCGAGCCCATGGGGTTCGTTTCGTGGGACGGGACCGGCAACGCGTTCGTGGTGTTTCGCGGGACGATGACTTCGGCGGACACGACGATCGACGCAGAGCTCGATCTGACCGCATACGCGCTGACCGCCGGGTTCGGCAACGTCCAGGTCGGCTGGTACAACGCATACGCGACGTTGAGCACATCGCTGATCACCCAACTCGCAGCAATCGGCTCGGTGACGCGGCTGTTCTTCACCGGCCACAGCATGGGCTCGGCCTTCTCCTCGCTCGCGATCCCGGACGTCGCGAACAACGCTGCGGTCCCGCCGAGCAGTACGCGCAGCTACGCGCACTACAACTTCGCGAGCCCGCGCGTCGGTGACCCCACGTTCGCGCAGGCCATGAACTTCAGCCTCCAGGTGCCGACGTTCCGGATCGTGAACACCGAGGATCTGGTCCCCGACGTACCCCCGCCGAGCAGCGGCTACGAGCACTTCGGGACGCCGGTCGACTTCACGGCGAGCTACGGATCGATCGACGGCAACCACAGCATGATCGACTGCTACTGGTACGCGATGAACAACCCGTCGCAGCCCCAGGGCCCCAGCACGACGAGCTTCGTGAACCGCACGGTGCGCTCTGACGGTGGGGCCGTCGACTTCCGGCCGCGCGCCGCGCAGTAGCCGCGCCGGGATCGGTGAGCCGACGTGCTCGCGCGATCCGTGACTTGATGGCGCGCGAACCTCGGGGAATGCGCAAGCAACAATTGTCGATCCAGAGAACGGGTGGACCGAGGAGGATGCACGCGGAGCCGATCACCGCCGCCGACAAGCTGTGCGATGCCTCGGGTATCGCCGGGAGCTGCGTACCCGGTGCGGTCAGCGCCGTCGATGCCGCGAGGCACCGGGAGCTGTCCCGGGGGTGACGCATGGGGTCGCACGCGGGAGCTGGGACGGATGAAGGCCGGCCGAAAGAACGTCCCCGAGGCGATGATCGGGAATGCGAATCCTACTACTACTGTAGTCACCTCATGCGCAAGACCATCGCCGCCCCCGTTGTCGTGCTCGCGCTGTCCTGCTTCGCCTCGATCGCATCGGCCCAGGCCGTGCCCGAGGTGCCGCAGCCCAGCCCGAAGGCCCGCATCGAGCAGCGCGTCGGGATCACCGACGTCGCGCTCGACTATTCCAGCCCCGGTGTGAAGGGGCGCAAGATCTGGGGCGAGCTGGTGCCCTACGACAAGACCTGGCGCGCCGGCGCCAACGCGGCGACCAAGCTGACGGTGAGCCGGGACATCAGCTTCGGCGGCACGCCGGTCCCGGCCGGCTCGTACTCGCTGTTCATGGTCCCGGGCAAGGCGTCGTGGACGGTCCTGCTCAACAAGAACGTGACGGTGAGCCAGGAGGACCACGACGCCAAGGACGACGTCGCCCACATCACCGTCAAGCCGGTCGCGCTGCCCGCGCTGCGCGAGCGGCTGCGCTACACGTTCGATGACACGCAGGACGATCGCACGATGCTCGACCTGGAGTGGGAGCGGATCCGGATCCAGGTGCCGATCACGATCGAGACCCGCGCGTTTGTCACCGCCGGCATCGACAAGGTGATCGGCGACGCGTGGCGGCCGTACCTCACGGCGGCGAGCTACCTCCAGGACGCCGGGCAGCTCGACCGCGCGCTCGAGCTGGCCGACAAGGCGATCGTGATCCAGCCGACCTGGCGGGCCGAGTGGCTGCGCGCCCAGATCCAGCAGAAGAAGGGCAACAAGCCCGAGGCGATGGCGTCGCTGGCCCGCGCGCAGGAGCTCGGCAAGACCGACAAGGGGTTCGAGCAGACGTACAAGACCACCATCCAGAAGACGGTCGCCGGCTGGAAGTGACCGCCGTGGGCGTGGACATCGTGCAGGCAGCGCCCGCGCGCGCTGGCGACGCGGGCGACGAGCCCGGGCCGTGGCCGCTGGATCCGCAGGGCCGGGCTAACGCGGTGGCGCGGGCGGCCCGGCCGGTCTCGCCCGAGGTGCATCGCGTGCTCGTGGCCCAGAACGCGGGCCTCCCGCCGAGCCCGGCGCGCGACGCCCACCTCGAGGCGCTCGGCCGTGGCGCCGCGGTGGTCGTCACCGGCCAGCAGGTCGGGCTGTTCCTCGGGCCGCTGTACACGATCTACAAGGCCGCGTCCGCGGTGGTGGTCGCCCGCACGCTCGCCGCCGAGACCGGGACGCCGGTGGTCCCGGTGTTCTGGCTGCAGACCGAAGATCACGACCTCGCGGAGATCTCGAGCTGCGGCGTCCCGGGCGCCACGGCCTGCGAGATGATCACCGCGCCGTTCGAGGCCGACAACCGGATCTCGATCGCGCATCGCCTGCTCCCGGCCGAGATCACCGGGTGCCTCGACCGGCTCGCCGAGGTGCTCGGCGACGGCGGCCTCGCCGCGGCCCACCTCGAACGGCTGCGCCGCCACTATCGCCCGGGCGTGGCGTGGGCGGCGGCGTTCGCGGGCGTCCTGGCCGAGCTGTTTGCGCCCGAGGGCCTGGTGATGATCGATCCGCGCGACGCGGCGCTCGCGAAGCTCGCCGCGCCGGTCCACGTCCAGGCGCTCGACCAGGCCGAGCCGATCGCCGCGGCGCTGATCGCCCACGGCGCCGCGCTCGAGCAGGCGGGGCAGCGCACCCCCGTGCACGTCCGGGCCGGCGCGCCGCTGTCGTTCTTTCATCCCGGCGGGGCGCTGGGGCCGCGCGTTCGCCTCGAGCCGGCCGGGCGCGACGCGTTCGCCGAGGTCGGCGGCGATCGCGTGTACGAGCTGTCCGCGCTGCTCGAGGCGCTGCACGAGGATCCGCGCCGGTTCTCGACGAGCGCGCTGCTCCGCCCGATCGTCCAGGACACGCTGCTGCCGACGGCCGCGTACGTCGGCGGGCCGGCCGAGGTCGCGTACTTCGCGCAGCTCGCGCCGCTGTATCGCGCGTTCGATCGGCCGATGCCGCTGGTGGTCCCGCGCGCGCGGTTCCGGGTCACCGACGAGCGGACGCGCAAGCTCCTGGCGCGGCTCGGGCTGGCGGTGAGCGACGCCGAGCGCTCCGAGCCCGAGTTGCTCGCCCGGCTGCGCCCGCCGGGGCCGACGCGCGATGACCCCGCGGAGATCACGCGCCGGCTGCTCGAGCCGTTCGTCGCGGCCCACGCCGAGCTGGCCGCCACGCTCGCCGGCGCCGGTCCCCAGATCACCCGCGCGCTGGCCCGGACCCGCGGCTCGGTCGAGCGCTCGGTGGGCAAGCTCGCGGGCAAGCTCGAGCGGGTCCAGATGTACGCGGACGCCGAGCGCGTCGCCGCGGTGCGCCGGCTGCGCGCGCTGCTCGCGCCCGACGGTGTGCCGCAGGAGCGCCGGCTCGGGCTCCCGGGGCTCGCCGCGCGCCTCGGCGACCGCGCCGTGATCGAGCGCGTGCTCGCCGCGATCGATCCGTTCGACGGCGCGCTGCAGGAGCTCGCCGCATGACGCGGCCGTTGACGATCGCGGTGGTGTGCTACCCGGGCCTCGGCGGCAGCGGCGTGGTCGCCTCCGAGCTCGCGCTCGGCCTGGCGGCGCGCGGCCACCGGATCCACGTCGTCGCCACGGCGGTGCCCGAGCGGCTGCGCGCCGGGCCGGGGCAGGACGTCCGGCCGGAGATCCGGTTTGGCCGGATCGAGGTGCCCAGCTCGCCGGTGTTCGAGCACCCGCCGTACGATGTCGCGGTGGCGAACCACCTGGTCGAGCTCGCCCGCCGCGAGCCGATCGACGTCGTGCACCTGCACTATGCCGTCCCGCACGCCGCGAGCGCGCTCCTGGCCGGCCGGGTGCTCGGCGCCGCGGCGCCCGCGATGGTGATCACGCTGCACGGCACCGACGTGACCCAGCTCGGCGCGCACCCGAGCCTCCACGTGGTGACCGCGTTCGCGGTCGCGGCCGCCGATGGCATCACCGCGCCGTCGCAGTACCTGCGCGGCGCCGCCGCCGAGCGGTTCGGGCTGCCGGCCGAGCGCATCGAGGTGATCCCCAACTTCGTCGATCTCGAGCGGTTTGCGCCGCCCGGGCCGCCGGGGCCGCACGCCCGGCCGGCCGGCGAGCTGGCGGCGCTGTTCGCGCGCGCCGAGCCCGGGCCGATCCTGTTCCACGTCTCGAACTTCCGGCCGATCAAGCGGCCGCTCGATCTGATCGAGGTGCTCGCGCGGGTCCGGCGCTCGCTGCCGGCGCGCGCGGTGCTGGTCGGCGATGGCCCCGAGCGCGACGCGGTCGCCCGGCGCGCGCACGAGCTCGGGATCGGCGATTCGGTCTGCCTGCTCGGCCGGCGCGACGACTTCGCGGGCTTGCTCGGCCACGCCGATGGCTTCCTCCTGACCAGCGAGAGCGAGGGCTTCGGCGTCGCCGCGCTCGAGGCGATGGCCGCCGGCGTGCCGGTGTTCGGCTACCGCGTGGGCGGGCTGCCGGAGGTCGTGGCCGACGGCGCCGGCACGCTGGTGCCGTGCGGCGATGTCGAGGCGCTGGCCGCCGCGGTGGTCGCCGGCGTGCGTGATCGCGCGATCCGCGACGCGATGGGACGGACCGCGCGCGCCTGCGCCGAGGCCCGGTTCGGCCGGCCGGCCGCGGTGGTGCGCTACGAGACCTACTTCCGGCACGTGCTCGGGAGCCGGACCAAAGGAAGCTCGCTATGAAGGTCTCTGTGATGATGATGATGCGAGGAATCGTCGTGATGGCGTCCATGGTGGGAAGCGTCGTGTCCTCGGGCTTGGCCGCGGCCGAGCCGGATCTGCATGCGGGGGCGCTGGCGCACGCCGTCGACCGCCTCGCGACCACCGGCCGCGTGCTCTACGTCGCGGCGCACCCCGACGACGAGAACACCCGCCTCCTGGCCTACCTGGCCAACGTCCGCCACCTCGAGGTCGCGTACCTCGCGATGACGCGCGGCGGCGGCGGCCAGAACCTGATCGGCGGCGAGCAGGGCACGCTGCTCGACGTGATCCGCACCGAGGAGCTCCTGTCCGCCCGGCGGATCGACGGCGCCCGGCAGTTCTTCACCCGGATGCGGGACTTCGGGTACTCCAAGCGCGCCGACGAGACGCTCGCGAAGTGGGGCCACGACGACGCGCTCGGCGATGTCGTGTGGGTGATCCGGACGTTCCAGCCCGACGTCATCATCACGCGGTTCGACGAGACGCCGCCCAACCACGGCCACCACACCGCGTCGGCGATCCTGGCCCGCGAGGCGTTTGCCGCCGCGGCGGATCCGAAGCAGTTCCCCGAGCAACTCCACGATGGCGTGGGGGTGTGGCAGGCCGAGCGCCTGCTGCAGAACACCGGCCGGTTCAACGCACAGGCGCCCAAGGGCGGGATCTCCCTCGAGATCGGCGGCTACGATCCGCGGCTCGGCCTCGAGATCGGCGAGCTGGCGGCGCGGTCGCGGAGCCAGCACAAGAGCCAGGGCTTCGGGGTCTCGGCGGAGCGCGGCCCGGTCGCCGAGCACTTCCTCTTGACGGCGGGCAAGCCCATGACCGCCGACATGTTCGAAGGGATCGAGCTCGGCTGGCAGCGCTACGGCGCGGCGGCGGCGGGCTACGTGCGGGCGATCGCCGACGCGCAGCGCACGCTCGAGCGCGATCACCCCGAGCGCGCGGTCCCGGCGCTGATCCGCGCCGCCCAGGAGCTCGACAAGCTCCACGACGATCCCCGGGTGCGCGACACCCGCCGGGCGCTCGGCGAGGTGCTCGTCGCCGCCGCGGGCTTCTACGCGCGCGCCACCGCGTCGCACCCGGTCGCCGCGCCGGGCCAGGCCGTCGACGTGAGCCTCGAGCTGGTCGCCCGTGCCCTGCCGGTGACGGTCCAGCGCGTCGAGGTACCCGGCGCGGCCGCGATCGCCACGCCGATCGCGATCGCCGCCGGCCACAAGGAGCAGCGGAAGCTCTCGGTGACGGTGCCGGCGCAGGCGCCGCCGTCGATCGCGTACTGGCTGAGCCAGCCGCCGACCCCGGGGCACTACGTCGTCGGCGATGCGCGGCAGATCGGTTCGCCGCGCCAGCCGCCCGCGCTCGAGGCGACGGTCGACGCCACGATCGCCGGACGCGCCGTGCGCATCACGCTGCCGGTCATTCACACGTGGACCGATCCGGTGCGCGGCGAGCTCACCCGGCCGTTCGTCGTCGTGCCGCCGGCGACGGTGACCCCGGTGCGCGACGCCGTGATGGTCCCGGGCAAGACCGCGCCGCTGGTGCTCCGCGTGCGCGCCGGCCGCGACGCCCTGTCGGGCAAGGTCGAGCTCGAGCTGCCTGCCGGCTGGACCGCGAAGCCGGCGAGCCAGGATGTCACGCTGGCCAAAACCGGCGACGAGACCACCGTCCGGTTCGACGTGACGCCGGGCCCCGGCGCCGCCGCGGGCGAGGCGCGCCCGGTCGTGCGGGTCGGCGGCACGTCGTGGTCGCTGCGCGAGGACACGATCGACTACCCGCACATCCCGCTGCAGGTCGTGCTGCGGCCGGCCGCGGTCCAGCTCGTGCCGCTGTCGATCCGCCTGCCGGCGGGCCGGGTCGGCTACGTCCGCGGCTCGGGCGACTCGATCGCCGCCGATCTCGTGCACGTCGGGTTCACGGTCGACGAGCTCGACGACGAGGCGCTGCGCGCCGGCGAGCTCGGGCGCTACGCGACCATCATCCTCGGCATCCGGGCGTACAACACGCGCGCCGCGGTGCGCACCGCGCACGCCCGCCTGCTGGCGTACGTCGAGCACGGCGGCACGCTGATCGTGCAGTACAACACGCTGGCGCTCGACGGCCCGGTCGGCCCGTACGCGCTCGAGCTCGGCCGCGACCGGATCACCGACGAGACCGCCGCGCCGGTGTTCCTCGACCCGAAGGACCCGCTGCTCACCGGCCCCAACAAGATCACCGCCGCCGACTTCGACGGCTGGGTCCAGGAGCGCGGCATCTACTTCGCGAGCAAGTGGGATTCGCACTACCACCCGGTCTTGCGGTTCTCCGATCCCGGCGAAGGTCCGCTCGACGGCTCCGTGGTGGTCGCCCGCCTCGGCAAGGGCCACTACCTCTATACGGGCCTCGTGCTGTTCCGCCAGCTCCCCGCCGGCGTCCCGGGCGCGTACCGGCTGTTCGCCAACCTGATCGGCGCCGGCAGGTGAGCGATACATGAGCGAGTCATGAGCGCGATCGACGAGCCCCCGCCGTTCTGGGGCAAGTGGCGCCGGATCTACTGGGTGGTCGCCGCGCTGCTCGCGGCCGAGATCCTGGTGTTCTGGCTGCTGCGGCGGTGGGCCTCGTGACCGGCCTCGCCGGGCTCGACTGGGCCGTCCTGATCACCACGATCGCCACGATCGTCCTGTACGGCGCCTGGCGATCCCGCGGCGTGCGCACCGTCGACAGCTACGTCCGCGGCGACGCGCTGCGCTGGCCGACCATCGGGCTCGGCATCATGGCGACCCAGGCCAGCGCGATCACGTTCATCTCGACGCCCGGCCAGGGCTTCGCCGACGGCATGCGGTTCGTGCAGTTCTACCTCGGCCTGCCGCTGGCGATGATCGTGATCAGCGCGGTGTTCGTCCCGGTGTACCACCGGCTCAAGATCCGCACGGCGTACGAGTACCTCGAGCACCGGTTCGACGTCCGCGTCCGCCTGCTCGGCGGCGTGCTGTTCCTGATCGGCCGCGGCCTCGCCACCGGGATCACGATCTACGCGCCGTCGATCATCCTGTCGCAGATCCTCGGCTGGCCGCTGCACGCGACGATCTGGGCCATGGGCATCGTCGTGGTGGCCTACACCGTGCTCGGCGGCACCCGCGCGGTGAGCATCACGCAGAAGCAGCAGATGATCGTCATGCTGGCCGGCCTGGGGGTCGCGGCCATCGTCGTGATCCTCCGGCTGCCCGACGGCGTCTCGGTCGGCGGCGCGGTCCAGATCGCGGGCGCGGTCGGGCGCGTGAACCCCATCAGCTTCGACCTCGACTTCACCAGCCGCTACAACATCTGGTCGGGCCTGATCGGAGGGTTCTTCCTCCAGCTGTCGTACTTCGGCACGGACCAGTCCCAGGTCCAGCGCTACCTGTCGGGCAGCTCGGTCGGCGAGAGCCGGCTCGGCCTGCTGTTCAACGGCATCTTCAAGGTGCCGATGCAGTTCCTCATCCTGTTCATCGGCGTGATGGTGTTCGTGTTCTACGTGTTCAGCCCGCCGCCGGCGTACTTCGATCGCCCGGCGATGGCCCAGGCGTCCGCCCAGCACGGCGCCGAGCTCGCCGCGCTCACCGCGCGCCACGATCAGGCGTTCGGCGAGCGCCGCGCCGCCGCGCTCGGGTTCCTGGCGGCGCGTGGCGCGCCGGGTGAGGACGCCGCGCGGGACGCGCTGCACGCGGCGTCGGCCCGGTTCGACGCCGTCCACCGCGACACCAAGCAGCTGATCGACCACGCGCTCGCCGCCACGACCAACGACAACGACTACGTGTTCCTGTCGTTCGTGCTCGAGCACCTGCCGATCGGCCTGGTCGGCCTCCTGATCGCCGTGATCCTGTGCGCGGCGATGAGCGCGGTGGCGAGCGGCCTGATCTCGCTCGGCGTGACCACCACGGTCGACTTCTACCTCCGCACCCGCCAGGGCCTCGGCCGCCCGGCGGGGACGGCGAAGCACGACCTGCGGGTCTCGCAGCTCGCGACGATCGTCTGGGGGGTGATCGCGATCGGGTTCGCCAGCGTGGCGTCGCTGTTCGCCAACCTGATCGAGGCGGTGAACATCCTGGGCTCGATCTTCTACGGCACGATCCTGGGCCTGTTCGTCGTCGCGTTCTTCGTGCGCCGGGTGACCGCGACCCCGGTGCTGGTCGGCGCCGTCGTCGCCCAGGCGCTGGTCGTGATCCTGTTCTGGGCGTCCCCGCTCAGCTACCTCTGGTACAACGTCATCGGCTGCGCGACGGTCGTCGTCGTGTCGCTGGTGGTGCAGGCCGTCTTGCCGGCGCCGCGCCAGCCCGCCGCGCCGACGCCATGACCGGCGCCTCGGGCGAGGCGCTCGCCACCAAGGGCGACAAGCCGGGAGCGATCGACGCGTACACCCAGGCGTTGGTGGGTTCGTGTGTCGAATGACAGCGCGGCGCACGATCACTCGTTCGATTCCGGTTGCCACGTTGATGTCCGCCGGTGGATCTCGTATTGTCGAACCGGTCGTCATGGATGATCGGTTCGTGCGTGTTCGCGGCAGCGGTCTGGAGGGGCGGAGCGCCCTTCGACGGAGCCCCGACGATCGCGACGTGATCACCGAGGTCGCGCGGCGCTGCTTCGGGGGCGTTGCAGACGTCCAATGTACGGCCAACGGGGGAATGTACATGGAGCTTGAGGATGGTGGCGATACATCCGCCGGTCCGCGGTTCCTGGTTCGCATGGAGCCCGTTCGCATGGAGCCCTATACTGACTTGTCCTCTTCCTATGAAGGCAGGCCGTTCCTGGTTCGTCTTGCAGCGCATGCCGTGCCCGGCGATGCCGCCAGGACGATGTTCAGTGCTCACAAGCGAGAACTGGTCTCCATCCCGGGGGATCAGCGATTGCTCACAATTGGTACCTGGGTCATCCAGCTGTCCGAGCTGATCGAAGGTGATCTCGAGGCCCCGGACAGCTGGCGTGCGATCCGACGGGCGCTGCACCGCGAGCTCGCGTACATCCTCGCCAAGCAGCGTGAGGTCGGCTCGGGGATCGAGATCGCCCACGACACGTTGCGTGTTGGGCGTCGGTCGGCGACATTGAGTGCGCGCGATCACGCGTTGCTAGGAGCCTGTAGGGCATAGAAGCCAAGTGCGCGAAATCAGATCAGCGTCGAGATGACCCCCGCAAGCAAAATTGATCGCTTGCGCGGTTTCGGATCGCAACGAGCTACAGGCTCCTAGCCGAGCTGGAGCATCTTGCCATGAGCGGACAGCGCGGCGAGATCGCAGCGATCGTGGATCACGCCGGTCTGCGAGAAGGGGTGGGAGACCTCGAGGGCTCGTCCGCTCGACGCGCGCTGATCATGTCGGAAGTGTCGGAGATGACGCTCGCCGTCCTCCGGGAGGTCTGGCGGCCGATCGATCGCCTCGCCGAGCAGGACTTGACGGACATCTTACGCATCCGGGAGCTTGCTGGACGCGATCTCGAACACCACGTTGCACGTGTGTTCTACGAGCGCCCGAGCTTTCCAGCGCCAACCGTGGGGGACTGCGTGATCGGAATGACTCACCCGGCCGAAGCCGAATGTTTCGCCCGGCACGCCGCGGAGGACCGGGCCGCACGAGTCCCCTCGAGCGACGGCCGTCGCTGGCCCGCACCCATGATCGGCGGTGGCGCGGCCCTGGCGGCCCGCCGGGTGGGGCAGCTCCTGGTCGACGACCGCGGGCGCTGGCATCGCGATCCAAGCCCGACGATCGCTCAGACTGCACGCGAGCTCGAGGAGGTACGGCTCGCGGGGCTCGGGAATCCATCGGAGTTCGCCGGAATGGACGAACGCGTTGCCGTGGCGGCGCTCCGGTTCTGGGAGGATTCGATCGCGGCCTTTGGTCCGGTCACCGACGGCAACGCCGTGGTTCAAGCGAACCCGGACGGCTCGTTCGCCATGCGGATCACGCATACCTCCGGCACGACGACCGAGCCGTTCGACGGAGTCATCGTCATCGCCACAGGGTTTCCCGCGGAGCGCATCATCGGGCTGCCGCCGCCGGAGAGCGATCGCCTGCCTGCAACGCTGGCAGGGGTGGTAGAGCTGCTTCGTGTTGAGCTACAGCGGGTCGAGCCCGCCGGTATGTCCGCAGCGGAGCGCGACGCGAGCGTTCGTTTGGCGAGCCTACCCGGATCGACGTGGGGTGACGCCCAAGCCATTCTCGATGCGGGTAGAGGGTTGCTTCTACGACTACCTCACGATCGAGCGCGTTACATCGAGCGCTTCCTGCTCGCCGGTGCGAACTGGAGCGCGCTGCGCAGCACCCATGACTGCCTGCTTCTGGCCGATGAAGTGAGCGACGAGCGGTTCACGGAGCGCATCGAACGCGAACCTGCGGGACATTGGACCATCGTGGGACTGGGTGGTGCGGCGGTGAGCGCCGCTGAGGTCATCGCACGCCTTGCGCCACGGTCGGAGATCCGCATGCTGGGCGCTGGCTTCACCAGCGGCCTCGAAAATAACGAGCAATTTCAGTCACTCAGAAGGGCGATCGGGGGGCGTCTCTACGAAGAGAGGGGACTCACGGCTTGTCGGGTGGAAGCGCACGAAGACGGGTTGCGGATCATCATGGCGCGCGGTTTGGAGGAGATACATTTCGATACTCGCCTCGTGGTGGTGGCCCTCGGACGACCTGGTCAGCTCCCTTCCGCAGTCGAAGCGCTGGTATTCGAGGCCCGGTGGTCCGGCCATGAGGTTCGTTTCGAGCCGATCATTGATGGCGATCACTTCTATCTCGGCTACGCGATCCACCTGAATGATCAGGAGATTCATGTGATTGGGGCCGCATCGCGCTTCCCGCCGCTGTCCTTGATGACCGACGCCGAGCGTGCAGCGATAGGGCAAGAGGTGAGAATTGCTAGTGATCGGGACGCTCCCCCCGAGTCGGGAAATTTCGCTGGCGGGTTTTCCTCGTCGGCGATGCAGGCGGCACGGTATGCTCGATGGCGAAGGTCTCGCGGAATCGATCATGTCTAACCTCCTTACGCAACAACCGTTGGCTCGGGGTATCCCCGTGAGTCGAGAACTGCTGCGCCGCATCTGCGAGTCGCCGGACGAGGACCGGCCCCGCGAAGAATACGCCGACTGGCTCGAGAGCCAAGGATTCCGCGATACTGCCGAGTTGATCCGGCTGCAGATCGCGCGTTTCGCGGACGATATTCTTCGGAAGCGGTACCGCTCACGACCGGGCCCTCGGGAACAGCAACTTCTCGAGCGAGCGGCCTATGTCGTCGAGATCGCCGACTATGTCGTGCCCCGTCGCAGTGTTTCGGTGGACCTCGGCTACGATCTGCACCGCGGCTTCGTCGAATTCATCCGCGTGACAGCCCAGACGTTCGTCGAGCGCGCAGCCCGGATCTTCGCGCTCGCTCCGATCCGGCACCTCGAGATCCTGCCAGCGCCGGGTGTTCCGCTCGACCAGATCCTGACGTTCACGGACAAGTTAAGCCAGCTGGACACGCTCTCGCTTCCGCGCTGGGAGCTCGACGACGACGGTGCCTCGAAGATCGCGTGGTGCCTGCCTTACTGGAATCTTCTGGGGCTGGAGCTGGTTGGCAATCGCGTCGGCTACGACGGCGTTCTCGCGCTCGCGCAATCGCCCTCCGAGTTGATCGCGGTCGATCTGACCGGGAATCCATGTGATCCCAGAGACGTCCCCGACTACGATGACAATCGCGAGGTTCGATTCGAGCCCACGGAAAGCGGCAGATTTCTCGAGGCCGAACTTCGTCGCGTTCGCTGGCTTCACCCTGGCGAGCTGCAAAACGCTGATCGTTACCATCTTCATCTGCTCGCTGCCCAAGAAGCGCGTAGCGTCGTCGCCGGGCCGCCAGCAGTACTCGAGGCTACTGCTGGTCGCGCTATCGGAACGATGGGTTCTGACTTCGATTAGCGGTGATTTTGCGGCGAGAATAACGGTAGGTAGGTAGCTGAGGCCAGAACGGCTACACGACGCTCAGCTGAGGCGGCTCGTCGCGGAGGGTCTGGTGCTAAGGTCGGGGCGCATGCCCACCACCGTCTATCGTAGCTGCCCGCTGTGCGAGGCCACCTGCGGCGTCGCGATCACGATCGACGGCGACCGCGTGGTGTCGGTGCGCGGCGACGAGGCCGATCCGTTCTCGAAGGGCTACATCTGCCCCAAGGGCACGGCGCTCGGCGATCTGCACCACGATCCGGATCGCCTGCAGCGGCCGGTCGTGCGCGACGGCAGCTCGTGGCGCACGCTCGAGTGGGAAGCGGCGTTCGACCTCGTCGCGACCCGGCTGCGCGAGGTGCGCGCCGCCCACGGCAAGGACGCGATCGGCGTCTACCAGGGCAACCCGACGGCGCACAACCTGGGCCTCATGACGTACGGCCAGCTGCTCCTGCGCTCGCTCGGCACGCAGAACCAGTTCTCGGCGACCTCGCTCGATCAGCTCCCGCACATGCTCGCGGCGCTCCTCATGTTCGGCAACCAGTTCCTGATGCCGGTGCCCGACATCGATCGCAGCGAGCTGTTCGTGTGCCTGGGCGCCAACCCGATCGCGTCGAACGGCAGCATCATGACCGCGCCCGACGTCAAGGGCCGGCTCAAGGCGATCCGCGACCGCGGCGGGCGCGTGATCGTGATCGATCCGCGGCGCACCGAGACCGCGGACAAGGCGGATGGCCACGTGTTCATCCGGCCGGGCACGGACGCCGTGCTGCTGCTCGCGATGATCCAGGTGGTGTTCGCCGAGCAGCTCGACCAGCAGGGGCGGGTCCCGCTGACCGGCGTGCCCGACCTGCGCCGCGCGACCGCCGCGTGGACGCCCGAGCGCGCCGCGCCGATCACCGGCATCGCGGCGGCCGACATCCGCGACCTCGCGCGTGCGCTCGCGACCACGCCGCGCGCCGTGCTGTACGGCCGGCTCGGCGTGTGCACCCAGGAGTTCGGCGGGCTCGCCTCGTGGCTGTGCTACGCGATCAACGCGCTGACCGGCCACCTCGACGAGCCCGGCGGCCTCATGTTCACCACGCCGGCGGTCGATCCGGTGCCGCTCGCCGCGCGGATCGGGTTCGACAACGGGTTCGCCCGCTGGCTCAGCCGGGTCAGCGCCAAGCCGGAGTTCGGCGGCGAGCTGCCGATGAGCGTGCTGGCCGAGGAGATCGAGACGCCGGGCCAGGGCCAGATCCGCGCGCTCATCACCTCCGCGGGCAACCCCGTGCTGTCCGCGCCGGGCGGTCCGCGTCTCGAGCGCGCCTTCGGCACGCTCGACTTCATGGTGTCGATCGATCCGTACATCAACGCGACGACGCGGCTGGCCCACGTCATCCTGCCGCCGGCCTCGCCGCTCGAGCGCTCGCACTACGATGCCGCGCTCAACGCGTACGCGGTGCGCAACGTCGCCAAGTACTCGCCGCCCACGTTCGAGCGGCCGGCCCACGCGCGCCACGACTGGGAGATCTGCCTGGCGCTGTGGCGCCGGCTCGGGCTGCCTTCGAAGTTCGGGCCCGTGTCGCGGGTCGTCGAGGGCGCGCTCGGCCGGCTCGGCCCCGAGGCCATCATCGACTTCGCGCTGCGCACCGGCCCGCACCGGCTGTCGCTGCGCCGCCTGCGCGCGGCGCCGCACGGCCTCGATCTGGGGCCGCTCGTGGCGCGGCTGCCGAAGCGGCTCGCGACCCCCGACGCCACCGTGCACCTCGCGCCGCGCGAGTACGTCGCCGACCTCGCGCGCCTGGCGGCCCGCCATGACGCGCCGGCGGCGGGCGGCCTCGTCATGATCGGCCGCCGCGATCTGCGCAGCAACAACTCGTGGATGCACAACAGCCAGCGGCTCGCCAAGGGCCCCGCGCGCTGCACGCTCCTGATCCACCCCGACGACGCGACCGCCCGCGGGCTCGCCGACGGCGGCGTCGCGAAGGTCTCGACCGGGCGCGGCGCGATCGAGCTGCCGGTCGAGGTCAGCGACACGATGATGCCCGGCGTGGTCAGCGTGCCGCACGGCTGGGGCCACGGGCGCAGCGGCATCCAGCTGCGGGTCGCGAGCCAGGCGCCGGGGGTGAGCGTCAACGACATCCTCGATCCGGCGGTGATCGACGAGCTGTCGGGGACCAGCGCGCTCACCGGCCAGGCGGTCGAGGTCGCCGCGCCATGAAGCCCAGCGCGCTGTTCGACCGGATCGGCGCCCAGGCGCTGCGCGCGGTGATCACCGACTTCTACGGCCGCGTGTTCCCCGACGTGATGATCGGCTTCATGTTCCAGGGCAAGGATCGCCGGCACCTGATCGATCGCGAGTACGAGCTGACCGCGGCGCTGCTCGGCGCGCCGGGCGTGACGTACACCGGTCGGCCGATGCGGGTCGCGCACGCCCAGCACACGATCTTCGGCGGCCAGTTCGAGCGCCGGCTGCAGATCCTGCGCGAGACCTTGCGCGATCACGGCGTCGACGCCGAGGTCCAAAAGGCGTGGATCGATCACCAGTTCGCGCTGCGCGGCCAGATCACGCGCGACCAGGGCTCGGAGTGCAAGGACACGTCGGCCGCCGGCCCCAGGCTCGCTGTCGTCGCGGTAGCCGATCCCGATCGACCGATCAAGCTCGGCCGCAGGTGACGTGGCCGAGCGGGACCGCCCGGATCACCTGGCTCCATAGCTGACCCGGAGCACGCGACCGCCACTGTCGTCCGAAACATACAGCTCGCTGTCGGGCCCCTCGCGCACATCGACGGGGCGCACGCTCCACTGGCCCTCTCGGGCCGTGTTGTTGGCCCCGCGTTCGCCGATGAACAGATCGAAGCTGGTGATCGTGTCGCCGTCGCGATGGAGCCGCGCGAGGACGCGGCCCACCGCGGGATCGGCATTCCACGAGCCATGCGCCGTCACGATGAAGTCATGGCCCAGCGGGAGGACATCGCCGTGGTACTCGATGATCCCGAGCGGCGCCCAGTGGGCGGGGAGCGCGAACGCCGGTGGATGAACGTTGGCCTGGTCGCGACACCATGCGTCGGTCCTGGTGCCGGTCACCGAGAGGGTGTTGTCGGCCCACTGGGTCCCCGGCCCGCCGCCGCCCGACAGCTGGAATTCGCTGTAGCACGACGGATACCCGTAGTACGGGGAGCCGGTCCCGTCGACGAGGTTCACCTCCTCGGCCGGATTATCGTTGTGGATGTCGCCGTTGTCCGTGAGGTTGTCGCGCCCGTTCTCGACCCCCCACAACCGATCGCGGGCATCGATGAACAGCCCGACCTCGTTGCGCATGCCGGATGCGATGACCTCGCCGGCGGCGTAATCGAGCCCCCCGGCTGGCAGCGAGCCAGGGATCACGAACCGCCGGATCTGTGCCCGCGTCTGGGCGAGCCCAGGATCGTCATCGACGTTGGTCGCGGAGCCGACGCTCACGTCGAGCCGTCCCTGCGAGTCGAACACGAGCGTGCGCGTGACGTGGCCCCCACCCGGGATGTTCGACACGACCACCTCGGGCGCGCTCATCGCGTGGCGCAGGCCGGTGGTGTAGCGCCAGCGGTAGACGGCCGTGGGGCTCGACGCGTACACGTAGCTGGCGTCGCGCGAAAACGCGATCCCGTGGTTCAGGGCCGGCGCGGTCGCGAACGTGGCGCGCTCGGCGTTCGCGCTCGCGCCATCGCCATCCTCGTCGAACAGCACCGTCACGCTGCCGTTGTTGACGAACAGGTCGCCGTTCGGTGCGAACGCCATCTGGCGTGGCGCGCCGAGGTTCCCGGCAAACACATAGACGCAGTAGCCGGCGTCTTGCACCCAGGCATCGATCGACGTCCCCTCGAGACACCTCGTCGCTTGCGATGACGCGTTGTCGCCGCAGGCAGTCAGCGACGCGGCCAGCGCGATCCCCAGGAGGATGCTGGGGCGAGCCTGGGAGGTGGGTGACGGCCGGCCGGTGATCATGGCGGTACCGTACCGCGTCACGGCGCGCGATGACCGAGGTTGACGGTGTGACGCCCCGCGGTGGGCGGCCTGCGTGATCGTCACCACGCCGATCGCCGGTCGCCGTCCGGACCGCACCGGGGCGAGATCTCGTGGGGATCGGCCTGCCGCAGGCCGGCCGCAGCGTCCCGGCTGCACGGCGAGACCCGGTAGAATCCCCGGGCAGCATGAGCACGTCGCACCCGGAGCTGCTGGCGCGCTTCGTCGCCGCGTTCCGGCGCGGCATTCAAGCCGAGATGGCCGCGATGCGGGACCAGGCGGATACGTTCGAGATCGCGCTCGCCGACGGTGCCGAGCTGGGCGAGCGCCACGCGCGTCACGTCCTGCGATATCGCCTGCAGAGCGGCAACGCGGCGGATCGCCTGGCCGTCGGGGCCAGCTGCACCTTGCGAACCGGCACCGGCGAGCAGGTGGTCCTCCTCGAGGAGGTCGACGATCATCACGTGAGCTTCAGCGCGCCCCAGCGCGTCGATCCCAGGGCCGCGCCGGCGGCGCTCCTGGTGGCCCCCTGGTTCCTCTACGAGCGCCTGATCTCCGCGCTCGAGGGCCTCGACCCGGAGCGATCGTCGATGGCAGGCGCGCTCGCGCTCTTTGGCAAGGCGGCGCCGGTTCGCGCGGCGTGTTCGCTGCGCCGCGATCACGCGGAGCTCAACGCGAGCCAGCGGGCCGCCGTGCAGCTGTGCAGCGATAGCAGCCTCGCGTTCATCTGGGGGCCGCCGGGGACCGGCAAGACGACGACGCTGACCCACATCGTGGAGGAGTTGATCGCCCAGGACAAGAAGCTCCTGCTCGTGTCCACGACGAACGCGGCGATCGATCAGGTCCTGACGAAGCTGGCCTCGCGCCCGGCCTTCCGCGACACCCTCGGGGATGGCAGCGTGGTCCGCATCGGTCGCAGCGACGCGGAGACCTTCGGCACCGAGCTGGGCGCGATCGCGCGCCGGCTCCATCGCGCACACGCCGAGGCGATCGACCGGCTGGCCGCGCGGGTGATCGAGGCCGAGCGCCTGGTCCGCCAGGGCGAGGCGATCCTGGCGCGCCTCCAGGCCCAGGCCCAGCCCCAGCAGTCGTTGTTCAGAGCGCCGCGCGTCCGGCTCTTGCCCGCGGCGCTGGCCGGCTTGTTACCGGCGCCCGTCGCAGAGCACTGCGTCGCGTTGCCCGAGCCGGACCAGGTGGCGATCCTGCTGCCTCGCGTCGCGCGCTTCACGCGCCTGGCCGCGCTGTGCAAGGCGAGCATCCTGAAGCGGCGGCGGGCCCTGCAAGACGATCAAGCCAGCATCGTGGGGAACGCGCAGCTGGTGCTCGCCACGCTCGCGAACAGCTACCTCGCGCCCGCCATGAAGGACGCGCGCTTCGATGTCGTCATCGCGGAGGAGGCCAGCATGGCGATCCTGCCCGCGCTGTTCTACGCCGCGTCGCTCGGGCGAGAGAAGGTCATCGTCGTCGGGGACCCCCGCCAGCTCCCGGCGATCCTCCATTCGAAGGCGCCAGCGGTCCATCAGGTCATGGGGCGCAGCGTGTTCGACGTGGGCGTGGCAGATCCGATGCAGTCCGACATCGTCGCCCTGCTGGAGATCCAGTATCGCATGCACCCCACGATCGGCGACCTGGTGGGCCGCCTGTTCTACGACGGCCGGCTCAGGACGCGGGGCGATACGGGGCAACAAGCCGAGATCGCCGATGGCGAACCCTACCGCGGCGCCTCGGTGATCGTCCTCGACACCTCGTCGCGGACGACCTGCCGGCGCGCGCCCGAGGGCTCGTCCCGCGTGAACCCCGAGACGGCCCAGATCAGCGTCGAGCTGGCGATCGAGGCGGCGCACGGCGGTGCACGCTCGGTGGCGGTGATCACGCCGTACCATGCGCAGGTTCGCGCGATTCGAACGCTCCTGGCCGGGCGTGGCGCGGCCTCGATCGAATGCAGTACGATCCATCGGTTTCAAGGCCATGAATCGGATGTCGTCATCTTCGATACCGTCGACGCCGCGCCCATGGCGCCGGGCATCCTGCTGTCGGGTGACGGGCCGGCGTCGGCCGCGCGCAACCTGCTCAATGTCAGCATCTCTCGCGCGCGAGGGAAGCTGATCATCATTGCAGATGTTCGCTACTTCGAGACGAAGCTGCCACGCGGCATCGTCACGGAGCTGCTCGGCCATGCCGCCGCGATCGGCACCCGGACGCAGTATCGCGCCTGAGGCGGGGCCGCACCGGCGGCCGTGCAGGACGACAGGTGGGCAAGCCGCCGCACCACCACAGATCGATCACGCCGGATCGCTACCCGGGAGTACCTGCGGGATGGGGCAGTCCTTGGGATTGGGGCAGACCACGTCATAGACCCTGACGGGCGCGCTGCCCTCCGGGAGCACCTGTGGGAGCACCTGCGGGATGGGGCAGTCCTTGGGATTGGGGCAGACCGTCTCGTCGAGCTGGACGGACGCGCAGGCTTCCGGGAGTGCCTGCGGAAGCGCCTCGGGGATGGGGCAATCCTTGGGATTGGGGCATACCGCGTCCGCGAGCTTCATGGGCACGCTGCCAAAGCGGTGCGTGTTGTTATTGTAGTTGCTGCTGCTAGTATTACTGCTGCTGTTGGTGCCCTCGGTCGCTGTAGGCGTCTTCATCACACTCCTCCTGGAATGCTTGGTACAGCAGCAAGCCGTGGGCCGTTCACGTCGGTCGCGTCGACGGCACGTGCGCCGGCCACCGAACGAATCGCAGTTCACATGCGCCGAGCAGTCGGACCCGCTAGTACCTCACACCAGCGGAGTAGACCGTTCGCGGCTCTCCGGAGAGCGCGGACACGCGCGCTGGCGACCCAGGCTGGGCCTTTCGCTGGTCCTCCCTGGAGAACGCGGACACGCGCGCTGGCGTTCCGCCGGGGCAGCTTGTTCACCCACCGGTCAAATTCACCACGGCGAGGCACTAGTACTTCATCGCAGAGGATCTGACCGGTGCGCTGCGCTGGTGTCCCCGATATGACCCGGCTGAGATGCACGGGCGACGCTACGGGTCGCAGAGGTCGATGCAGCAATCACCTGATTGCTACTGCCTGTCACGCTTGTCGGAGCGATGCGCGTGCGGCGATGGGTCGCGTGACGCCGCGAGATGATCTGGCGTGGCACCACGCGACGCCGTCATGCTGGCGTGTGGCACCTGTGCCGCGCATGTGTCGCGGTTGTGCCGCGCATGTGCCGCTCCCGGGGCCGCACGGCCGCGGCTACCTTCGATCGCGCCGAGGCGCTTGTTCCGGGCGCATGGTGACCTGATGCGGTCGCCTCGCTGCTGCCCGTGGATGTGGCATCGGCGCTACAGGTAAATTCCTCGATGCCCGCGAACCGTCCGCGGTGGGCCGGCCACCGGCAGCGTCTGCGAGCGGCTGGTGCAGGATCCGTACATACCAGCCAGGGGCACGGTACGTGACGGCTGTGCGGCTGTAACCACAGGCGCCGCCGCGAACGCTGCATCTGGATGGCCCAGTGGACTGCAAGCACGACCGCACCGTTCAACCTACGGATCGACATGTCCTTCCGCGAATGCGCGACGACAGCAAACGGCAGCCCGTCGCCGTCGCCTTCGTCGCCGAACGATGACGACCAGACCTCCGGTTCGTGACGACGCCACACCGGCGAGCGGCACATGTGCCTCGTTGTGCCATCCCTGGCCTCCGCAACCCTGCGACCCAAGGAGCGCTGCTGCCGGCATCGCGCTTGCTACCAGTCTGGTCATTAGCCATCGCGCCTCGGGCGGTGGAGGTGAGCGGCGGTGAGAGGTGGGCGGCGGGAGGCGGGAGTGAGGGCGGCGGGAGGTGAGGGCGGCGGGAGGTGGGGGCGGCGGGAGGTGAGGGGGGCAGGACGTGGGCGCCAGATGGTCGCGTTGTCGGCCATCTGGCGCTCGTAGGGCGTGAGGACGTCAGGACGTCCGTTGTTTTCGCGGTGCATCGGTCTCCGTTGCCATCTTCGTCCTCGTTGAGGCGAGCGCCCGGAGCCGCGAGCGCGAGACGTGGAGCCGCCGAGCGGGTCCATGACGTGGCACAGACGTGGCACAGGCGTGGCACAGGCGCGGCACATGTGCCGTTTGTCGCCGTGGTGTGTCGCCTCGAGCGGCGCCGCCTGCACCGACGTGTCATGGCCGTAGCTGGCGGCGGTGATGTGCCGGCATGGTTGGTTGCGGCATGGCGGCGCCGCAACGATGGTCTCTCCAGGTCACGGCGGGACGAGCCACAGCGATGAATCCGTGTGAAGGTATATCGAACAGGACTCGATCATCGGTTCGATGGCTGGGTGGCGCTTGTGAGGTTGGAAGCGCGGGGCACGACGTCGCAGCACGGATCGTGAGATGACCTACCCTTCGTCGGTCGGGCGCGATGCTTCTGCTACCATTGTCACCATGGTGTCGCAGCGGGACGTCGACGGTGCCGAGACCCTGCCGGCCGAAGGTACGGCGGGGACCATGTCGTCGGCGACCGGCCCGTTGATCGCCACGGAGGATCGCTACGAACTTTGCGAGTTGCTCGGCAAGGGTGGGATGGGCTCGGTGTACAAGGCGCGCGACCGCCGGCTCGAGCGAACCGTCGCCATCAAGTTCCTCCTCGATGCCGATCCAAACCTGGCGCTGCGGTTCCTGCGCGAGGCGCGCGCCCAGGCCCGGATCGACCACCCTCACGTCTGCCGGGTCTACGAGGCCGGCGAGGTCTCCGGCCGTGCGTATATCGCCCTCCAGTTCATCAACGGCGAGCCGCTGCACAAGGTGGCCGCGCGGATGTCGCTCGACGAAAAGGTCGCCGTGATGCGCGATGTGGCCGGGGCGATCCAGGAAGCGCACCGGCTCGGCATCGTGCATCGCGACGTGAAGCCGGCCAACATCATGATCGAGCGCACCGAGGACGGGCGCTGGTTCCCGACCGTCATGGACTTCGGCCTGGCGCGCGAGGCGACCATCGAAGCCGGGATCACCGCCTCGGGCGCGCTGCTCGGCACGCCGGCGTACATGTCTCCCGAGCAAGCGCGCGGCGACGGCCACGCGGTCGATCGCCGGTCCGATATCTATAGCCTCGGCGCTACCCTCTACGAGCTGCTGACCGGGCAGTTGCCGTTCGCCAGCACGTCGCTGGCGGTGGTGCTGGCGCAGGTGATCCACGACGATCCGCCGGCGCCGCGCAGCCTGGTGCCGAGCCTGCCGCCCGATCTCGAGACCATCGCGCTCAAGTGTCTTGCCAAGGATCCGGCCGAGCGGTACCCGTCGGCTCGTGCGTTCGCCGATGATCTTGGCCGCTACCTCGACGGCGAGCCGATCCTCGGCCGCCGCCTGGCATTGTGGCAGCGCGTGCGGCAGCGCGCCCGGCGCCACCGCGCGCTGGTGATCCTCGGCACGTGGTCGCTGGCGATCATCCTCGCCGTGGGGGCGTTCGGCGTGCGGGCCTGGATCCGAGCCAGCGAGGAGCGCGAGCGCACGGCCCAGAGCGCGCGGCTGGCCGAGCGGCTGGGCCGGGAGGCCAAGGAGATCGAGCTAGCCTTGCAGCTGGCCTATCAGCGGCCGCTGCATGACATGCGCCCCGATCGCGAGCGCGTCCGCGCGCAGATGCGCATGATCGCGGCGACCCCCCACGACCTCGGCGATCTGGGCGAGGCCGTCGTCCACGAGGCGCTGGGCCGGGGCTACCTCGCGCTCCACGAGTGGCGCGACGCCGCCGACGAGCTTGCGCGGGCGGCCGCCGCGCGGTGGCCCACGCCGGGCCTGCACGCGGTGCGGGGCCGCGCGCTCGGCGAACTCTACCATCGCGCGCTCGAGGAGGCGCGCCGCTCGGGCGACAAGGCCTGGCTCGCCCGGCGGCAGCAGGACCTGGCGCGGCAATACCTGGTGCCGGCGCTGGGCGAGCTCGCGGCGAGCCGCGGCTCCGGCGAGGACAGCGGGGTGCTCGAGGCGCTGATCGCGTTCTACCGCGGTGACTTCCCGGGCGCCGAGCGGCTCGCCCAGGCGGCCGCCGAGCGCGCGCCGGGGCTGTTCGAGGCGCGCAAGCTCGCCGCCGATGCGGCGTACAGCGCCGCGCTCGAAGCGTTCGATCATGGCGCGTACGAGGCCGCACGCCCGGGGCTCGAGCGCGCCGTGGCGCTGTACGCGGAGGCGAGCGAGATCGCGCGCAGCGACGCGTCGGTGTACGAGGCGGCGGCGCAGGCCTGGCTCACGCGCGCGGAGGTCGACTTTCGCCAGGCGCGCGATCTTCGAGAGCCGCTGCAGCACGCGCGCGACCTGATCGATCGCACGCTGCGCGCCGATCCCGAGGACGCACGGGCCTACACGACGCGATCCAGGGTGCTCCTGCGCTGGTACCGGACGCCGCTGCTGGTCGACCCGGCCGATGAGCAACCGCTGCTCGACCACGTCGTCCAGGCGGCGACACGCGCGGTCGAGATCGATCCGGGCAACGCGTATGCCTGGACCACGCTCGGCACCGCGCACGTGTACCGCGGCAACTACGAACTGTACCGTGGTGGTCAAGGCGAGCCGTGGTGGAATCGCGCGGTCGACGAGTACGGCAAGGCGCTGGCGATCCAGCCCAACGATCCGCGGGCCCACAACGATCTCGGCCTGGCACATCGCGCGCTCGGCATGAACCTCGACAAGACCGGGCGCGATCCGATGCCCGAGTTTCAGGAGGCGCTCCGCAGCTACGAGCGTGCGATCGCGATCGATCCGCAGTTTCTCCACGCATGTACCAATCAGGCCGAGATCTACGTGTTCATCGCAGAGCACGACGACGTGAGAGGGAACGATCCGCGAGCTGCCGTCGACCGTGCGCGCCGCGTGGCCGAGCGTTGTCTGGCGCTCGATCCGGCATTTTACTCGATGCTCGACACCCTGGCACGAGGCCAGCTCGCGCTCGCACACTACCTGGTCGAGACCGGCGGTGATCCGACCGAGGCGCTGGCCAGCGCGCGCACCTATCTCGATCGCGGCGAGGCTGCCCAGCCTTCGCACGGCGAGGTCTGGTACCAGCGCCTCGTCGCCGCCGCGCTCGAGGCGAGCTTTCGCCTGTCCCGGAAGGTCGATCCCACGGACGCGCTTGCCACGGGACACCGGGCGGCGAAGGAAGCGTTGCGCCTGATGCCCGGCTCCGCCTATGCCTATATCGAGGCCGCGCGCCTCGAGCTCGTCGAGGCCGCGTGGCTGGGACAAGCCGGGAGGGACGCGGCGTCGCTTCGGGCCAGCGCACGCGCCGAAGCCGAGAAGGCGATCGCGCTCGACCAGCAGCTTCCCGACGCCAAGCTCATGGCGGCCGAGGTATGCTTGCAGATGGCGACGGCCCAGCGGTCGCGCGCGGAGGTCGATCGCGGCATCGCCTATGTGGATCAGGCGCTGGCGATCAACCCGCGGCTCTCCAGGGCGCGGACCGTGCGCGCTGCCCTCGTGCAGCTGCGCACACCGTAGCCTGGCTCCCCGAGCGCCTGCGGTAGCTCAGGCGGCGCTTTCGTCTCTCCCATGGCATTCACCGATCTCGCGGCAAGCTGCCAGTTCGAGCCGCTACTTGGTGCTCGGGTCGCCGCCGGTCTTGGGATCTGCAACGGACGCAACTGACGCACCTGACCCGATCCGGTTGCCGGAGGGACTGGGGGCTGGGTTGGTCGATCCTGCATCGGGGGAGGCCGTGGAGCTCTGATCTGCCGAGGGCTCGTCATCAAATCGATTACCGCTGGGGCTGCTGTTATTGCTGGACATTGCCATCTCCTTCTCGTGGAATGCTCAGTTGCACAGCAAGCGATGGGCCATCCGCGTTTGTAGAAAACGAACGATAGAGATTCTCGTACCGCGCAGGAAGCGCGCGGCTTGCCGGCTGCGCGATACAGTCGCGGCGAGGAATATGATGCCGGTGCCGA
Source organism: Cumathamnion decipiens (assembly GCA_032356425.1). Lineage (NCBI taxonomy): Eukaryota > Rhodophyta > Florideophyceae > Ceramiales > Delesseriaceae > Cumathamnion > Cumathamnion decipiens. The sequence continues at coordinate 3,432 of JAUKWE010059140.1, read as the reverse complement.
TCGCCCTGCGGCCCTGTCGGCGAAGCCCTCGCTTCTGTTAACGCGTCAAGCGTTGCGCACGTCGCTAATGGTCATCACCACGACGGAGTCTATCAGGGCACGAGAATGCCCCAGACGCTATGTGGCCAGGAACCCTGGATATCCGGTCAATTGCGACTCCCGGCGACGAGGCGGCGCGGTCTCTGGAGGCGACGCCTCTGGCGCAGTATTTGCGCCGGGTGTGCGTCGTTTGCCGTCGGTGATCTCACCCTTGCTACGGAGATGTGCCACGAACGGACGGCACATGTGCCGCGTTGGATCTGACACCGATCAGTACCGCGGGGTCGGTCTATCGCGCACATTCGCGCCACCGCCGTACATGTGCACCTTGTGCGAGATACCGCCAATTCCCGCTGCATGTATATTCCGTACGTCGCGTGGCCCAACCAACCCTTCCCCCCAGCGTCGTCGGCCACCACGGTGGCCGGGACGACCAGGACGTTCCCGGTGTGGTTGTCGTGTTCTCGGGGGGGGCTCCGGCCGCTCGCGTCATGGCGGTCGCATCGGACCCGCTCGAACTCGGGCGCGACGCCGGCGCCGGCAAGATCGACGATGGCCGCATCTCGCGCCGGCATGCGCTGGTCGCGTTCGAGGGGGGGCGCTGCGTCGTCACCGATCTCGGCAGCCAGAACGGCACGTTCGTCGACGGCGAGCTCGTGGTCGCACACGTACCTACGCCCGTCCATCGGGTCATCCGCGTCGGCGACTCGCTCCTGGTGCCGTACGCCGACGTGCGACCCTTCGAGCGCCTGGGCGTGCACATCGTCGATGGCTTCGTGCGCGGACCGGCGATGCAAGCGCTCCTCGAGGAAGCCGCGCGCGCGGCGCAAGGCGGCACGACGCTGCACATCCGTGGCGAGAGTGGCAGCGGCAAGGAAGGCGTCGCGCAGGCGTTTCATCGCGCGAGCACGCGCGCGGCGAAGTCGCTCGTGGCCGTCAATTGCGCGGCCATCCCGCCCGCGATCGCCGAGCGCCTGCTGTTCGGCGCCAAGCGCGGCGCGTTCTCGGGCGCCGACGCGGATGTGCCGGGCTACCTCCAGGAGGCCGACGGCGGCACGCTGTTCCTCGACGAGATCGCCGAGCTCGACCTGCAGGTGCAGGCGAAGCTCTTGCGCGTGCTGGAGTCCCAGGAGGTGCTGCCGCTGGGCGCGTCGAAGCCGCGCAAGATCGACTTCGCGTTCTGCTCGGCGACGCACAAGGATCTGCGCGCGCTGGTCGCCGTCGGCATGCTGCGCGAGGATCTCTACTTCCGCGTCGGGCGTCCGGCCGTGACGGTGCCGGCGCTGCGCAACCGGCCCGAGGAGATCCCGGCGCTCATCGCGCAAGAGCTGACCAAGCTGTCGCCGGTGCCGGCGGTGCACGTCTCGTTCGTCGAGCAGTGCCTGTTGCGCCCGTGGCCGGGCAACGTGCGCGAGCTGATCGTCGAGCTTCGTACCGCCGCGCAAGCCGCCCTCGCCGACGGCAATCGCATCGTCGCGCGCCACCTCCCGGCGACGGCGGGCAGCATGTTCGGCAGCGCCATGCCCGACGCGCGCACGACGCCACCCGGCGGGCACGACCTGCCACCGCCGGAAGCGCCGATCAAGCGCATGCCGCGGGTCGATGTCGAGTGGCGTCGTCGGATCGAGGACGCGCTTCGCGCCAACGCGGGCAACATCGCCGCCAGCGCGCGCGCGCTGGGGCTGCATCGCACGCAGCTGCGCCGGCTCATGGAGCGCCACGGCATCACCGTGGACGCGGTCGCCAGCAACGACGACGACGACGATAACGACGACGACGAAGCCGCTGACTGACGAGGGCTTCCCGGGTGCGTGGCACGTGTACCGCGCTGGTGGCCGGTGTCGTACGCCGCGTTGCGTTGCGCTCGTGAACAGCCAGCGCCAGGTTGCCCATGCTCGCGGCTGGCTGGTTGGCACATGATTTGCGAAGCTTTCTGAACGCAACCGAGCGGGTGGGGGTGGGGTGCCGCGACGTCGTGGCGGGAGCGATCCCGCAGCGACGCACGCCGCACGGACCCACGCGCGTCGGCGTATACAGACCAGATGAACACGGGGGGGGGGAGTGACAATGGCTGATTCGAAGAGCATCTGTGATCTCGAGACCGTCAGTGCCATGTCGGGGGCGCCGGTCCATCATGTCGACCGCAAGCGCTGGGCGTGGGCGTTGTCCCCGCTCTGGATCTGCCTGCCGCTGGCAGGCATGGGGCTCGCGTCGGCGACCGGCGTCGGTGCATGGAACTGGCTCACCTTGGCGCTGTTCTTCCTGGTCCTGCCGGTGCTCGACGTGGTGGTCGGGTCCGATCCGAACAATCCCGCGGAGTCCACGCTCGAACGGCTGGACCAGGATTCCTATTACCGGTTTTTGACGTACCTCACCGTGCCGGTGCATTACCTCACCTTCCTCGCGGTGGCGTGGTATGTGGCGACGCAGCCGATGGGGGGCTCGAGCGTCCTGGGCCTCACCTTGTCCATCGGGCTCATCAACGGGCTGGCGATCAACACGGCCCACGAACTTGGCCACAAGAAGCGGGGGCTCGAGCGCTGGCTGGCCAAGATCACCCTCGCGATCGTTGGCTACGGACATTTCAGCGTCGCGCACAACCGGGGCCATCACAAGGACGTGGCGACGCCGGAAGATCCGGCGAGCTCGCGGCTCGGCGAGAACATCTACGCGTTCGTGGTGCGCGAGATGCCGGGCGCGTGGCGGCGCGCATGGACGTCGGAGGCGGCGCGGCTGTCGCGTAGAGGCCAGCGCGTGTGGTCGCCGGGCAACGAGGTGCTCCAGCCGTTGGTCCTCACCGTGCTGCTGTACGCGGCGATGATCGCCGTGCTGGGGCCGATCATGCTGATCTTCCTGCCGCTGCAGGCGGCGTTCGGCTGGTGGCAGCTGACGTCCGCCAACTTCATCCAGCACCATGGGCTGCTGCGCCGCAAGGGCGCCGACGGGCGCTATGAACGCTGCCGGCCCGAGCACTCCTGGAACGCGAACCACATCATCACGAACCTGATGCTGTTCCAAGTCCAGCGCCATTCGGACCATCACGCCAACGCGGCGCGCCCCTATCAGAGCCTGCGCAACTTCGAGGGCCTGCCCGAGCTGCCGAGCGGCTACCCGGCGATGTTCGCGCTGGCCTACGTCCCGTGGGCCTGGCGCCGGGTGATGGATCGCCGCGTGATCGCGTGGGCGCGCGGCGATCTGTCGAAGCTCAACCTCGATCCGACGCTGTCCGCGACGCGGTACGCGCGGTACGCACGCCTGGCGACGGCGTGGCGCCGGCCTGGCCCGGTCCCGCTGTCGGCTACCGGGCTTGTCCACGGCTAGCCTGGATTTCCACGTACCGGAATTGACCTAAGAATTGCATCACCGTCGGCCAGATCAGGTGGTCAAGCGGAG